>BOPP01000325.1:124516-139243 GCA_017312745.1 Gryllus bimaculatus | reverse complement strand
GATAGTTCCGTAAGTATATTGTATGTTTTGTCATGGGTAAGTGGCGGTGTTCATCCCCCGCTGGATAGTGAGAGCGGCACCGGTGTTTGTGTGTACACGTCTGTTTGAGGGGTGGAGCGCCTCCCCAGCGTGGCATGTTCCAAGGTCCCGATTGCTCTCCCGTCGAGTATGATAGTGGACTTCGTGTAAGAGGTGACGGTAGGACTGAAGTAAAAGGAACAATGGCGTACGGTTCGTGGCCCGTGTCTCAGAATTTGCCCTGGACTGCTCTGGAATTTGCCTGGCGTTGATCGGAGAATCCGTAGAAGACTCGATCAGAGCTGCGAACCGACAGATTTCTCCTCCAGACAGCGTCTTAATTCGTGCAAGTTGTCTAGCTAGAGTCGAAAATGCCGATGGGTTTGCGAAACAGAGCCGGTGGCTGAATTGCGTAGGCGCCGCTGAGGCCGAGGCGGAGGCGTGGCGAGGCGAGGCGCGGAGGGGCGGGGAGCGCACAATGGACTGAGGGCGCTGGCCTGATAGGTCCCCAGGGCGCGGCGGGGAGTGGCGGGCCGGGCGCCAGGAGAGGTAAGGATGATCCTAAAAGTTTCCAGAATCTCCCCACTACTGCCCTGGGGTATCCGGTCAGCTATGTCGCTGATCTGAACACTTCCCAAGCTGATGAGACGAATTGAAGTCGAAACAGTATAGCAAAAGATGACGTTGGCGTAAGCCAAAGAATATGTTTGCTAGTGTTTGCCAAAGGGTATCTTGTTTAAAACACCTTGACCAAAGGGTCACAAATACCACTCAGAAATTTTGAGTTTTGGTAGGGTTGCCAAAGTTTTGGGATAAACTTTGATTCCAAATGTGTGGTCACTGCACAATGAGAAAAATGAAAGACCCATATTTATTGCTTGCATACAGGAAGTCCCAGCAACTATAATATATATTTATTTTGGCCACAATTGGCGTCTTTGCCAGGTGGTAGCCAATTAAATTAACAGCTGATATGAAAAACTGGATAAAGATGAAAATGAAGTGAATGAAATATTTTCATAATATATACAATGAAACGACAATGAAGTAATAGTAAATATACATTATTACATAGAACGGTGTATACCTCAGCTAAGCAAGAAAGCCTCCATTTCACACGAGTACACATGTGAACTAACATGTATATACATTGTATTTATATATATAATATATATATTTATAGTATATATATATATATATAATATATCGAAGAAAAGTTTCTAGCTGTCACTGTCACTACCAATTACTAAAATTGATCTACTAATATAATGATAGCGACATATATACTGGAGATATTGATAAAGCGCGTTAACGACGCCGCCACACATGGTCAAATCGGGGGGGGGCGGGTATATCGGTGCGTAGAGCGAGCGAGACGGTTTAGTAGTATTCGCGCAGTCAGAGAGCCACTGCGAGTGAAGCACGATCGGGGCAGGTGTGCATGACTCAAGAAGATTTTCTCTGTCATTGTTCAATGCAATTCGGATGAGCGTGCGGGTTGAGTGTGAATCAGGTTTGAGAAGGAATTAAGCAACGCAGATAATTAGTGGGAGCTCGAGAATTGTGCCACCAGAACTGATAAAAAACAATAGACGGAAATCGTGTGGCTCGGGTGGAGACTACGTGGTATATTCCCGACGCTGGTGAAATAATCGGATAACAGTAGGACACGATCTTGCTAAACCTGGACATCGCGCGATAGCCGTACTGTTAAGGTTAAGCGTATGACATAGAGAAGCTCGAGAAGAAGCAGCGTAAATCCGTCACTCGCGTCGTTGCGTTTGTATGTGACATGCGCTCGAGAGCGAGTGTTATACCACGCGTCGGTTGGGGTGGACCCGGGAATTCATCGGCCGTTCGTTTGGGCGCGAGGAGTTGATCGCCAAGGGATGGCGAATTCCCCGGGGACTTGGCGGGCGAACGGAAGCTTGCGAAGACACCGCGGCCGTCGGCCACGACAGCGCCGCTACCAGAAAGCCAAAGGTAGTGGTCTTTAATATCATAAGAAATCATGTTTCGTTAGCGTTATGACCGGTGACTAGTTGTTCATACAAAATGGCTGCGCAATTGCGATTTGTAAATACTATTTTAAAGTGTGTTCTCTGATCATTAAATATTTAGATGTGCCGAAAAAATTCATACACAATTATCATTCTTAGGACGGTAGTGCTTGGTGCTATATATTATATATATATATATAGTTATATATATATATAAATTACTTACCAAATTATACTTACAGCTAATTAATTCCATCTCATTATATTCTATCGTATTCAATTGTATGTAGTTCTAATCTTAAATTTTATTTCATTTACTCTATTCACTTCTGCTACGTTTTACTGCGGTGCACTACACTGCAAAGCCCAGCCCCACACTCCACTATATTTTATTTTATTTTTTTTAACATTGGTAATGTCGCATATCACAATGGATTTCCCTGGAACTGCACTTCACTTCACTAAAAATAGGTAATAATTTGAAGGAAAGGAAAAGAAAAAAGAAAAATATACTATTTGAGACTTCTTATGCGATATTTAAAACACTTTACATCCTTGGGAAATGGCTCCATGACTGTTGCAGGTATTTCGTTCCAATCCCTAATTGTGCGATTTACAAATGAATATTTACCAGTATCAGTTCGCTGCCGTTGAGTTTTTATTTTCCATGTATAATCTTTTCTCCCTATACGTGCAGGACTGTCTAGTCTTCCAATTATTCACTCCCACGCTGGAGATTTATTATACCCTTTAAACATACAACATAATCTTGCATTCTTCCTGCGAGTACTTCATGATTCAAAACGTGTTTGTCTGTCACGTTCCCTTGCAATCCCTCTATTTATGAATTTCACTGCCCTGACTTTGCCACTGTCTCTGACACTGCCCCTTTTGCTAGACATTTTCGAACTATTCGGTTTTCTTTAGCAAGGCGAAGAAGCCTTGGAACGGATTGGATGGAACTTTGTACTCCACGAAGCTAATGCCTTTTGCCTCTTGGCTCACGCCTTTTGGAGTTTGGCTGCAACATATTTTGAAGCACAGACTTCATTCAATCCAATCCGCCGCAATCGCACAGGTGGGCCTACAGTTCTGATTTCCTTGATCAATTCTAGACAAATATCAGATTAGCGCCCTCTGCAACGGGTCCCAGATTCCACCCATTGCAACGCGCACCGTGTCCTATTGCAAATGTCCATAAAGTAAATAAATAAATTAAGTAGATGAAAAAGATCAATAGACAAATAAACGTCTTTAGAAATGATAGAAAACTTTAAAAAATTAATTATTGTCTCATATATTACATAATTGCTATAATAACATGAAATTGCAATGTAAATTAATTTTTGACGTAAATATGCTTGATTCTGATGCTAATCTGTTTTAGTGGTAGGTCTCAGCAAATCAGATTCTCTTGTCCTGGATTCTATGTGTTATCGTCCAAATGTTTAGGTTTGATGTGAATAATGGAATGTTTGTAGCTGCTTTCACGGAAGGTGCTCCATTTCGCTGACATTGAAGATCGCCGACCGAGGAATGAGTCAGCTGTCTCATAAGTTTGTTTGAGTTTAATCGATACTGAAGAGAGTTTTTAAATCACTGCAGTTTAAAAAGAAGGGAGGTTACATTTTATGCTACAGAAGGTTTAGAAAAGTAAGTGAAACAAATATTACGCATCACATATATGTAAATTCTAAAAATAAATCGTACGGTACGGATGACTAATAGAAATTAAAATACGAAATACTCTTCACATTGTGTAACATTTACAGCGGGTTCTACACTAAACGGGGTCATATTTATACAGTTCATTTCATGTTAAAGTACAAACACTTCACAATGTTGTTCTGACCTTAATACATAAGTACTTGAGAATTTAAACAAAATCTAAGTCTGATTAATTGTCGCTTGAATGTTCAGAAGTTTTGTTTTCAATTTTGCATTGGTGTGGAAAATTAACAAAATTGAAACTTCGTGTAGCAGATCATTTTTTTCTTTCCTAAAGTCTGGAACGAGATAATATTTTGAAGAAAACAAAATGTTGAGAAGTCTTATTTGCTGCGGAGCATGAAACCTATTCTCAAATCTTGTTCCTCTACTTCTTGTTTTCGATGTCTATTTTCTCGACCTTCCACCCGTGGCCCTACTAGAAGCATAATTGAAATTAAGACATTGGGATCCTAAGAATAAGTGTCGCTGCATTCGTCTGGTGTTGATCGAAGAAACCACTGAAAACAGCCGATCAGAGTAATCGCCGCTGGAGTTCTCCTCCGTCCAGCAGATGAATACAACCTAGTAATGTAGCCAGTGTCGAAAATCCTGGCATCGTCGGAACTCAAAACCTAGGCCCTACCGGGCAAGGGCACTACCGTGGCAACCATGCCTTGAGCGCGCGCTTGGTGCTTCTTTGCCACGTCTTCCCCGTTCCCCGGCGCGACCATTGCAAGAGAAAAGCAACGTTTATCAAAAAATTCGCAAACAACAAAATATACATATAGTCATAATAAACTAGACACCCAGAAAAAGATTAACAAAAATCAGGGTGATTTTTTTTAGCTTTTTTAAAAACACTTGAACGTAGCCATCATTATACGGAACGTCGTAGGAATGACATTGTTTTATTTTCAATGAAGAAAAGCAAGAAACTCTCTCTGTATAAACAATATACAAAAGTTGTATTATTATAACATAGGTCTTATACTTACTCTGGGAAAGAGTTTTCATATTACAAAATGTGGTGTATTTACTCTATGGACTTACAAAAAAATCGTTTTCAATAGAACTCTGAACCTGGTATGAAGGGAACCCAAACTTTGCTACTGTGAGCTGCTCGTGCAACATATTATCAGTTGTGGCTTATGCGAAGTGTCATACATTACTTTAGAAATCTGGGCAAACTCCATTTATAATTCATTCGCTTAAGAAAAAGTTGAAATCTGCGTCATCAAGGAGGTCTCGTGCGGAGTTGGCCGAGCGGACGCTGGCGACGGCTGTGCTTGCCCACAACAAAGGCGCTTCACCCGGGCGCGACCTGATTAAATGGGGTGGGGAAATTGGACGCACTAGTGGACATTTCGTCTCAGCGCTGGAACCCAAGAATTTATTTTTGGGCATTTTTCACATTTATTTCCTGATTACTTTCCAAAATATCCACTGACTTAGCGCAGGGCATCATTTTATGTCAGTGGCCCTGATCGGGTGGTCCTACGGTTCGAGTCCAGACGGTGGCAAGATTTCCGCCGACTCGAGGAGAATCCTAGCGACCGGCTGCTATGTTGGGGACCGGTTTCTCCGACCAACACCACGCAAATGTCGGACCAATATCCCAAACAACTGGCCACAGATCACACGCGACCTTTCCTCAACCTTCTTCCTGACCCCTTACGTACACATACTTACATTCACTACACTACCACACGTGCCGGGAGGCCAGGCGGGAGCTTAGAGCTTGTCCCGGCTGGGACGACGTATGGCTGAGATTGCCCGGCTGCTGGGTGATACCTGGTTGGGCAAGCCGAGCGGCAGGTCGGCGCCAGATGTCCCTTAAGCGGAGGAAGAGCTTTGCCACGTCTCACAATACAAACAGGCCCTACACTTACAGGCAGCCCTACTTTACCTACCTTCCTTCTGAGCAGTTGATGCGCTCGGGATCACTAATCACTAATCAATGAAACAATAAGAAAGATTCAATAGCTTTGTGGGTGAGAAAACGTTATACGTATATCTTTATATCTAAAACTTCATATATGTATTCGTTGTGAAGATGCCTTATTGAGTTTTCAACCCAATGCACACGTAATATTAATTTGCTCTATTAATAGAATTATTGATTTAAATATATGTAATACTGAGGAATGCCTCCTAAAGCCATCAACTAATTAACACAGCATTATTAAAATTTCTACGAATTCTTTTCAACACAGCAATGTAGATAAACAATGCCGAACAGTATGAATGCAAGTAGGTCCGTTATTACATGGAACGGGTATGCACAATTGTGGTTGTTCCGACTAGAGGCAGCACTGTTGTGGCGGACGGTTACTGTGGGGGCGTGGGGGCGTGGCGGGAGCGGAGTCGGAGACGGAGTCGGAGGCGGGGACCGAAGCGAGGTCGAAGGGGAGGCGTCTGGGGTGACGGCCGCAGCCAATCCGACGCTATGGAGTTCTCTGCACCGAGAGCTCGCGGAAGCCCTCGTACGGCCATTGGCAAGCGGCCACGGGACAGACAGCCGAGCGCTCTTGAGAGATCTGGTCGTAATTACAGCAAGTATGTCCGCCGAATGAGCACTTTCCAGGAGCGCCTGTGAGCTGCGTCCCTCGGTACTGCGCTTCTGAGCCTCCGCGCTCCGTTCGGAATTGGCGATGATCGATATGAGATTGCGGCGTGCGTCGCGGGCTTTGCGGTGGGCTGAGCAGATTTATGGCGTCTTTCTTGATTCTGTCTGGCTCATCTACGGAATCAGATTTCAGTAACTCACTACGTATTCTGCGTGCGCTGGGACGATAACATATCAATGTTTTACGCTCAAACTCTGGCACAGAGCACGACAATTTAAATAGTGTAGAAAAAATGGAGGAAAGCGTATCGGTGTTATTAAAGGTTGATAAAAGCTCGGTTACTTGATTATCCGAATATCTAATTATTACATCGATACGTATTTACACGACGTTAGCAAGTCGATCTAGCTACAGAGATAGTGTGGAAAAGTCACTCCGGTCTGGAGTCAAACCCTAGGACCAGCCGGTCAGATCTTTCTTCTTCATTCTCTTCCGTTTCTTAATTTCTTCTCTTTCGTTTCCCAGAATATATTACATAATAAAGAATGTTATTTTCATGGTCGCACATTATCGATTGATTACAGCTACTTTATTTCCAAACAAACAACTCTTTATTCGTGTTAATACTTTATTTGAAACCTACCATGCACTAGGTATCCTGTCCAGTGACTAAGCTAGATGCAATTTTGACATCGCCGTTATCGGTCCTTTACAATTGCCGTCGTTCCCTTATTTCCACAATGCTCAGGTACTTTGTTAAAGAGAAGAAATGAGTTAATTGGCTGCGGAAGGCGGTCTTCGGACTTTCTCTCTGCGCATCCGCGCGTTCATGCTCTCTCTCCCACTCACATTCACAACATTGACGCTCACTAACGAGAGACGCATTTAGCTCCTCGATGGCGGACGTTAACGGACGAATAGATGCTCAGTCACCTGCTCTTATTTACCGTCATATACCTAGCACCACAAGCCGCCATTGTCAATTGAGTTCAGACGCGGCAATATCTGTTTTACTTTCCTTCCTTCCTATCGTTTTCGAACCATTTTTGAAAGAAAGCGAAGAAAAACGTCTGCTCTTTGGCATTCATTCATTTCTCTCCCTGTTTCTATAAATACATCATACATATTTATTTATAATAATAACATTTGATTTGTAGGTATATCGCATCTCAATTGTAGGGAAAATCCGGTTAGGTTTCTATTTCAATGACTGAGTCCAGCTATAACGAATGTGCTCGGAAATATGTATTCAATGTTTTCTTCTACAGCGAGTAGTTTATAAAAAATATTCTAACCACAGAAATAGACATGTTTTCCTTATATTACATTTTTCTCAAAAACTTTAGACTCATCGTTCATGTCAAAACTTTTTGTAATAGCCCCAAATTAAGAAACCATACTTATTTTTTTACAATAGTAATGTGTCTATCTGATCAAGATTTCCATTCTGTGCTATGATGTACATAGTTTTATTTTGGAGGAATATTACTTTACCTTTTTATATATTACTTTAAAGTCATTCTTTTCCTTGTAAAACATTTTTGAATTTTAATAGCTTTTTGCATACAGTATGACAAAACGTGTCACTTTCCCAATACTTCGCAAAATTTTTGAAAGATGACTGGTATTTTTATTGTGTAAATTTTTAACATTAGGAGCATAAGATCTATCTTAGCTCAATTGTCATCTGTCAGTCCTCGGACTTTTGGAACGTTAAATTAAATATAGGGTCAAGAACCCAAAAATTTTGTTTTCAATTTGTATTGAGTTTGTATACAAGAATCATTCTATTTAACAAACATAATACATTGGAAAACGGTTCACGCAAAAGAAATATCCCCGAAGTTAGGGTAAGATCTACCTCTCAACGCTTAAACACGACTCCTTGAGTATATCAGAAGTAATATTTTGATATTCGATCTGTTATTTACTTCAGAGCTTTATTTGTTGAGGACACGCCCGCCTCGACGGTCGAAGCGAAACACCTTGTTTATCCTGCCTCAGCCGTCCGCCCAGCATCAGCGGCCCCTCGCTTTTAGGTGGCCCAGGACATCCATTGACGAGTATGTAACATGAACTAGACTTACGGAAATGATGACCTCAGCGGCTGACGTGCCCGGAAACACTAGTCCAACAAACGCAGCTTGTGAGTTGTTACGCGATCGAAGCCGTGTATCCTTCGTGCGCCTTCCCCAGAGAGAAGTGGAGCCGGCTACTCACGTTGGAACACAGCAGTTGATTTACAGCTCGTCAATCATTCTCAAGACTAAAAGATGCCTCTGGGCTGAACGTCGCCCGCCTGATACAATTTTTTCTTCATTTCAAGGTGAAAGGAGGGCAACAGGTTTTGCAGGCCACATGGACAGTCTCGCCACGTAGAATAGGCGTCTTTGAATTGAACTGAATTGGCCCAATTTTCAAAGCGTTACACTCGCCTCCCTCGCGATCTATGTCAGCCTACGGAGTTTTTCTTAGCAGCGTTCATCTTGCTTTCCTCTGTTTATTACCCCTCCTCTATCTTACAACCAACAAGTCCTTACGTTGCTCTAAATATCCTTGTTTTCTTGTCGCCCTCGCAGCTCTCGTTTTTTTCAACCACTCTGATCTTATTTTTCTAGATGTTCCTGACTCCTGAACGCTGTCACTAACTTGTTGTTTTTCATCGCACTCACAAACCTCACCCTTTGCATCGGTCTCGCTATCCCCGCAGCACTTGCGGTTCCACCAAACGTTCCTTTTTACCACTAAATTCCCTTCTCTCTCTCTCTCTCTCTCTCTCTCTCTCTCTCTCTCTCTCTGTCCTTCTCTGGTTTGCTCTGTTTACCTTTGACAGGTTTGTACAACACTTCTATTATAGTTGTGATTAATATTTTCTACTCGAATTCTCGGTGCTTAGAGTCCAACCGTATTGACTGAATAAAAACTAACATTAAAAAAAGAAAAGAAAAGGAAAAAAATGGAAACAGCAACATACCGTTAAAGTTTAGACAATTTTCGAACGCCAACTAACGGAGAAGCAATAAAACGTTCAGGAAAAACTGTAGCAGTACAAACAACATACACAGAGATAACACTAGATGAGAAAAGCAGGTTCGAAACTGAAATTCCAGGTGTAGAGGACAATTACCCTTTGTATATGAAATCTAGCATTCCTTATGGACAGTAGATAATGTCATATTCCTTGACTAGTCGGGGAAGAATATAAAAACCCCTGAAAATGCGGAAAGAGGAAATTCGCGTAACTCAATTTTAATGGTGACGTGCCGTTCATTTTAAAGCTGCTACATGCCGTTCGATTCCGTACTGGTGACATGCAGTTGAGAGAAATCTCTGCTCTGGAAAAATGCCTACCTACTTTACCATAAGTACGTGCATGAAAACATTCATAGAGTAGGAAAACAAAACTAATATGATAGAATTGTGTAATTACTTCTGTAGTATTAAATTAACTCATGTTCATGTCTTAATCTTCATTACATTAAGACGTACTTGCCTAATTTACAATGTTGTTTGTTGTTTTACCTATGCACCTAGAACTTTATCCATTGGTTCAGCCACACCATAGTCTGAAATAACAAATTTTTATTTTACACCCTATCGGCTCCCAGCGTTGCCGGTAAATTTTCAATACCACATTCACAGCCAGGGATAGCCCTATCAACGGTCTCAATAATGTTTGTCCATAACTTGAGGCGTTCCCTGATAAACAAATAAAATCTACTTATAACAGGTGTAGTCCGAGGGTTTAATTCTGCTGCTCATTTTACAAAAATAAAATAAAAAAAACATCTTATCATGTTTCTTTTACATACCACCAGTACGACGTAACCGCTGCAGTTTTCACACACTTCGAAAATCTACGCCCTTCAGTTGGGACCGAACCAGCGCTTCGGGGCTTGAGAGACGACTAAGCTAACCATTCACCTGTCGACGTGCGCAGCCTTATATAGAATGTAAAGCTGTAATATTCCAGTCGTGCCTCGCTTCCGTTTTCGCTTTACACAGAAGATCGGATTTGCTTCCCTCACTGCCAGACAAATCGGCTTCTAGTGGCTTCTGCTCGCTTCTCCACCTCTCCTGATAACAATCGTGACGTTCAAATACTACAGGTTTGCCACATCTGGAGGTTCTTTCGTTCTTTTCCCGTAGGTTGGCATACGTGGACAGCTCGCCCGCATAACTCTTCCGGGTAGAGGCCTTTTATATGCGTTATTTCGTCGAATGATGAAATGGCTTTGTAGTATGTACACAGCATCCCTATTCCTGACTTTCGTTTCACTAATCGATGAATACCGCTTCCTCAGCATTCCTCAACTACTCATCAAAGTACCCTATTATTATTTTAATGCTGGGGTATTCCTAAGAAAGTAAAGACAGTTTCTATCTATACACCTGGCCTCGTATTCCGGCAAGACATACGCAACTCAATAAAACTTTAACGCCCACTGTTGCTCGGTGTAGAATGTATGTCGCGGCCTCCGCCCTCTCCCTGCTCGGCGGCGTCGGCGCTCCGGCGTGGCGGGGCGGGGCGGGGCGAGGTGCAGCGAGGGCGAGGAGCGGTGGGGCGGGCGCGGGGCGCTGTCCCGGAAATTGGCGGGATCCGGCTGGTCCATAACTCAGCTCAAGGGCTGAGCGCGACGACGCTGTGGACCGAGCGCCCGGGGACGGGGGCGTTAGCGGTGGTGGAAGAAGAGGACGGGCCTCCGAAGTTGAAGAAGCGGCGCTGCTTATGGCTGGTGCGGATGAAGCCAGGCGCGAAGACAGTGAACTCGAAATTACGAAACGAGACGTGACAGTGATTTGATGGTAATGGTAGTTATATGCCGATTCAACATAGGGCGAATTTACTTTTGATCAACTGGGACGCGGAATTCAATTCAATTCAGAGTTCCAATATGAAAAAAACGCCGACTTTTTCGCGCAGCATTACATAACTTTCTCCCTTTACTGCGATGCAAAAATGTAAAAATTAAGTTGTAACGAAGCTTCTGACTACACAACCTTGACTAAGGTGATCACTGTCAAAGTGTGTAACTTTTAGTCGTAGTAGATGGTAATGATGAGGTAGTGATTCTAAGGATACCTATTGGATGGATACGTAAGGATAGTATTGTTGTTAAGCGTAGTAAATATGGAGAAAAAATGTGGTGGGAAAGATGAAGTTCGTAATGACAATGATGACGATGATGATATTGAAGGATGTGATTGCTATCGTCGAAGATATGGTGGCCTATAGAGGAATCCCCAAAAGCAGCTGTATTAGTGACGATGAAGGTGATGAGAATGTTGAGAGGTATTTGAAGGGTCAGTTGGAGTGAAAGTAACAGCGATAAGATAGAAGTCTATTCGCATCGCGAGAGGTGTGCCAGTAGTGACCAGCAAGAATAGTAGAGACTCTGAAGTATTGTGGCATATCCATTGAGAACAATTGACACAATTACAAGGAGCACTAGAGAAGCATTTGAAGTCGACCTTGGATATGAAAAGAACGAAAGCCGTGTTCGGCCACGGGGTCCGTTGGGAACCGAATGGATGGCTTGGGGAAGGTCATGGACAAAACGTACATTGGGAAGCAGGCGGCTTGACGTTGTTGGACAATGGAGGGTAGACAGCGCTATGATGGCGAGGAAAAACGTGTGTTAAAACGGATATTTCAATGCCTTCATTTCATTGCAGTTCATTTTTTATTGGCATTGTAAGTTACGTAGATCAGTACTATAATACTTTTACATATGAATTTTTTTCGACTTAAATTAACCTAAAAACGAAGATAATTCTAAAACTAACAAATCAGTGTAAGGGAGCCCATGAAGCGCCTTACGTATTCTCCAACTCGTTCTGCATATTCAAAACGCTTGAATTGGGAACCTGTTATAATTCTTGGACGGTAATCTAGGGTTTGACTAAGGTTAATACGGAATATGTGGTCATTTTCGTTGACGTATGAGTAGAATTTGCTGGAGATCTTGGTGATTTATTGAATTATATATGAAATACTTAATTCTTTGTGAAACTGAAGATTTGAAACGAACCATGGGGATTAAGTGGATTGCTATGAGGCATTTATTTTCAACTGTATTTCAACTGTGTTTCAAGTTGTGGTCGAGATGATTGAAGGCCGAAAGTGGAGAGAACCATTGTGCAAAGTGATCTGCTAATGTTTCTGCTTATTCTCATGGACGTAAAACTTGCCAGTAGGTCTATTTAATGCAAGAATTATTTATCGATTTTTAAGAATTCGTTTGGTAAATAACCAGAGTGAATTATTATGAGTGCTTAACGATTAGTTCATTTTATCGTAAAAAGTGTGACAATATCTTTATTTTTATATTAGTGTATTTAGATATTTTTTAACTCAATGACGTTTGCGTTTGATCCATAATCTTCTGGTTTTATTTATATTATAATTATGTTTATAATGGATTTCGGTAGATCTATGTGAGGTTTCTTGTATATAACCGAAGGGTTAGCTTTTATTATTGGGCAAATTGTATTTGATATTAAATTAGCTAGTGTGATTATCGATTGTTCTATTTCTATTTTATTATTTGCAATTTTGAATTTTGGTGTAGAATTAATTAGTATGTTGTTGAACGTTTTTCAGTTGAAGTTTTGTATTTAAGGTATGTGAGGATGAGTGAAAAAATGTGTATTTTTCAAATATTGCTAATCTCGCGCTTTTAAAAAAAAGTATTTTTATTTATTTATTTTGAACTTTTACTCATCTTTCAACTATTTATAGTAAAAATGACGGGATGGAATTCTAGAACTCAAGAAAATATGCGCAGTTAATCATCTCCCCTTTACGTCACATTTTTACTGTCACGTCAGTTTTTAATGTTTTTTGACTAAATAAATCTAAAGTCTAAATCTTTTCGAATGACTCTTGCCGCGGAAATGTACACGTTCAGTAGACAGAGTGTTGCTAGAGATAACGAGGACGCAATGTGGGTGGCCACAGAGGCTAGTGAATGCCCCAATAATCTCAGAATTACAATTAATTAAATCGTTTTATAGAAAGATTGAAGAGAGCTTTCGAGCGACTACCGAAGAGAGAGTTCGTTGATGTACTGCTGGTGACAGAGCAAGACATCCAGTGTAGCGCGTGCTTCAGTTGTTGCGATATAAATTATTAAAAAATATCCTATATCTACATGTCAAAAATAACTATACAGTTGTAATATTAAACATACTACAAAATAAATCAAATTAAAAACATGACTAACTTTTGGATCATCAACATAATTCAGAATTATCTCATGGTACATACATGAGCCGTCTCTGATTTCTCATTATAATTGTAACACCTACTTCCGTCTCTCCACTTCGGTTTGTTTAAGCGAACAAGTTCGTGAGAAAACCTTGAACTCGGTCTGCCAGCCGCAGTGGCATTCGGCTTTGACATTCGTCGCTGCAAAACTTTCATCGGGCGAGCGGATTTCTATGTCCTGGAAGCGATGCGGTGGCGCCCGGCGCGGCTAGAACTGAGTTGTTGCGACAGTTGTAAACTGTAACTTTTTTTATTGAAAAGTACCAACATCAAACCTCTATGTGCAATGGCTAGGTGTTGCGAGTTTAGTTATTGGGAAGCATTTACAGATTTGTTCCAGGAATGTTATTTGTTAACACAATATCTCTAAACGAAAGTGTAAAAAAATGGGTGTGACATATATACTCGAAAATAGCAAAATGTATTAAAAAAATGCATTTGCAAACTGGATTTCTAAGTTATGTTTTTGAATTTGGATGTTCTCTTTCATTCACTTTTTTTGTTTTTTCTTATTATATAAGTGCATTGCAAAACTCTCAGGTCAGAAATCCGGACCCTCAAATTCGGCAAATAATGTAATAAATAACGCAAGCAGCATATAACGTATGAGCATAATTGCTTAAGTGTCGAAAACACTAAATAATATTAACACCATTAATGTCATAAAAGTAAATCTGTAAACATTAAAGTAAAATGTGAATGATTTTATGAAGTTAATTTATGATAAAGGCATCTACGTGTGCATTTGTTGTTTCATTTTGAAAATGCGTATAATTTGGTAATCTGGAACTGATCCGTATTAATCCAAATAATCCGTATTATCGACGTTGTACTGTATAGCTACGAACGTCGTATTCGTAAGATGTTCATCAGTCCATCATTTTCTTCAGTTGTGGTGTAGAACATCAGCCATGTAGTCACTACCTAATCGACGTACTATCAACCTAATCATAAAAAACTGTCGTTGGTAAAGCTGTCGAGCGATCGCCAGGTGCTCCCTTCTCCCAATCGTGTATTTCAAGTGCCCCTCGGGCCTTTTATGCTTTGCCGAAAAGAAAACGTGTCAAATCTGCATCCCTGTGCTTCGAGCAATCGCACGTCTGGAAACACAGGTTGTTGCCATGGCAACCGTCGTGCACTGCCCGGCCCGCGTTGTGGTAGG
>BOPP01000325.1:29757-110768 GCA_017312745.1 Gryllus bimaculatus | reverse complement strand
AGCGCTTGCTGGGCACGGGCGTCGGCGGCCGGTCTCGGGCGCGCTGCAGCGGGGGAGTGCAAGGCGAGGGAGGAGAGCGGGGCGGAGACGGGGTCGCAGAGGGAGACCTGGTCTGGGGTCGCGACTCAGTCGAGGTCGGGGTTGAAGGCGGGGAGGCGCAGTCGTCACGACGGCCGCTGCGTCTGCGTGTGGGCCGGTGCTCGCAGCAGCCGGCCGAGTCGCGGGCCGGCCGGAGGAAGGCTTTCGGGCAGCAGCAGTGTCCCGACCTGCAACACAGTGTGCGCACGCCTCGTCAGACAAGCTGTTGCAACAGAGAGAGCATGTTAAACGAGAAACGTGAAAGAACAACAGCGTTTCCCTAAGGAACTCTGGAAAAAGGGTGGTATGTCTTGGCTATAATATTATCGATAGCACATGGTCATTTTCAAAAGTACATTATACGGTAAATGAAAGATTTTACTAACCCGCAATATAATATAATACGGTTTGTTATGGATGACAAACATTTTTTTAAAACTTGAAATATGCAAAGTATAAAACAATGTAAGCTTTAACATCAGGCATCAATACTGATATGACTGTTAGGCGTAGCAGCCTTCGAGAGTCGACCAAGAGGTTGCTACGTACATTGCCTTACAGTCCCAGAGGAATTATTGCGATTAGGCCACGGCCTGTCAGCCTGGAATTCTGAAACTTTTCTCAAAAGTGTCTCCTAATTTTGGTTCCATATTGATTAAATATTGACCTCAGAGGGCGCATAAAGTCTTAAAGGGATTGTACAGATCTAATTTTTGTTGAAATGGAGCTGGAAAATGATTTTCGCAATATTACATAATTTCAATCTTTTTTGGGAGTTTTCGTACCACTTCATAGAGAAAACAGAGATTATTTTCGTGAATGAAATTAATTGTTGAAAAGGTTGTGAAGGTTGTGAAAAAGAATTGTGATAAGGTCATGTGCAATTTTTCGAAAATGTGCGTAATTTTATAGGAAATAATTTTTCCAAAACGGCTTCAATTTATCTATAAATTCTCTCCTTGCATACATCAATTAACGTTAAAAGTATGGAGCTTGTCCTGCTTCCGGCGAGTTCTATTTTTTCTAATTTCAAAAAGGTACGCTTCCAAAACAACAAATTTGAATATAGATATTTTTTTCACTTAAACTAAATTCTATAAATTAAGTTCTATAAAAATGTCATGTACAATGATTTGATCCTTAATACATCATTTAGATGAATTATAAACACAGGAAGCAATTGTATTGAAAAAGACTAAGAAAAAGAAATATTCCCTTCTGTGTAATGAAAATGCTTGTGTAATGATAATGGTGGTGTGAAAGATAGTCTTGAATTTCTGAATGTCTGAAGTATTTTGATTGGAAAATTGTGTGTGCGACAACTGAAGTATGTGACACAAAAAATGTTTGCAAAGTTAATATTTTCTGATACATTAGAAAATGAATATTTCAAAACCGAAAATTTTATATTAAGATCAACTAATATTTGTGCCATATCTGTGACAAAACGAGAAAAGCAAACATGATTAAAACGGTAATGAGTTATTTTTTTAAATGCATCACAAATCAAAAAAATATTATTACATTTTAGCAACACATTTCAAAAATTATGAATTTTGTGTAAAAATATCGTATAGAAGTTAAAGAAATAAAGTATTAAATACATTTAAGATTAAAATCAATTTAATTCTCTTATTTTCTCAAAATCCCTTTACATAAATCATTAGAGTTAGCGCATGTCATTAGTTTAATTTCATGAAAATAATAAATATGTTTTTAGATTAGGATGTAGAAAAATCTGTGAAATTCAAAATCCGTCTTAAAAAAACACAACCGTCCAAAAGGTACAAGGCCTGAAACTACACCAAATTGAATACTAATTTTTCTTACATCCTGGTGTAAACTGTCTCATTTTAATGGAAAGTTGCCTTGGACAAAAGCTTTAGATAAACAGGGTGAGGCACGTACCTTTAACACCTATAATTTTTAAGCGGATGAAGTGATTGCAATGCAGTTTTCATGGAAGGGCATGAGAGAATGTGGTTAATTGATAGATGTATACATTTTTACTTTATCAATTGTATTTAAAGATATATTTGAGGTAAATTTCTTTTTTCAAATAGAACTGTACATATTTTTCCAATCTATCATGACGAGAGTGAAAAGACGAATCCAATGATATACAAATTATATGTATAAATGTTTATGTAGAAATTTTTATTTTTTGCAACTAGTGTTAAATGCTATTGTGAATGTAACAGTCCGTCACAGGTCACGCAGCGCTCCCCCTGCCAGCGGACGCTCTGGGAAGCGAAGGGATCTTAGCATTTGAAGATACGAAACATTCCAATTATTCACAAAACTCGTAGCGTGTCTCGGTTGATTGATTGATTATTTAGTGATTCCGCACTTAACTACCAAGGTCATTAGTTCCGTAAGTGTAATGCATGTTTTTCGCTCCGGAGGTGGCGGTGTTCTTTTCCCCCTGTATGGCGAATGCCGGCACCGATCTACCGTTGGCTAGCGGGGTTTTCCCCAACCAGGTATCTTCCACTATCGGGACACCGCCCCACCCGGGACGAGCTCTTAGCTCAGTACGGGTCTCCCGGTATGTGCAGTGCATGTCAGTTTAAGAAGTGGGAAGGTGTGTGGGAAGTGTGGGAAGGATGAGGGACAAGGAAGGGGAAGTTGATATCGCGTGCGGTCAGTGGCCCCTTTGTTAGGATAGTACTCCGGCATTTGCCTTGTGTTGATCGAAGGCACCACGGAAAACTACCGATCAGAGCAACCAGCCGCTAGAATTCTCCTCCAAACAGTGACTGAATTCGCCCTAGCTCACAAGCTAGTGTCACGCAACGCTCCCCCTGCCACCGTCGGAAGTCGAACCTAGGATCTCTGGTCAGAGGGACTGGGATCATTTGATGCTTTGAGCCCTCTCCCGGTGCGTGGACGGCTGGGACGGCGCCCCACTCGTGGAAATGCCTGCTTGGGGAAATCTCAGCCAGCTGACTTGTAGTTCGGCGTGATCAAATAGCTGACCAACCTGTAATCAACAATACTCATCGATTGTCAACATTTCACTAAACTCTATCCTTTGATAGCTCTAACATGCCAAAACCTTGCTGTATAACATCCCTCTGGAAAACCAGTCAGCAACCTGGAATTTGTGTTCGGAACGGATGGTAATGCAAATGTTTCGCTACTTTTTTATTCCCTCCCCTTATGAAGTTTTAATTACAAAGAGCTATTGTAAACGTCGGAAGAAGAATCCTCGGGAAATCATTGTTACCAATAGCTATTGACCGTAAAATTTCTCGAATATTTTCCAACAATACTCATCGTTGATTTATCTGTAAATGCTCACGAGAGATGCAATCACTATAATTGGAGTGATATTCATAATGGAATGTCTCCTAATTTTCCAGGCACGCGGTAGGTAAAATAATAATCTCTTATTTTAAAGGGAAAACCACAAAAATCACTGGCAAAAAACTGTGCAATGATAATTCAAAAATAATGAAATAAAATATTGACACGTTAGAAATAATGAAAAAGTATCAAATTTGACGAGAGTTAAATTTAATGATACGCCATTTTCTCCTTTTACTATGCCTGATGTTTTCTCTGTGTTTTACTCTCAAGTTGAAGTGTATGTTTATTGTAAGTGAAAAGTATTTGGAAAGAGACATATTTAACAAATTATAGGTAAGAGGTAAATTTTCTAATTACCTATCTCTGTAAAAATTTAATGAAATACTTAAACAAAAGCAAAAGTTGAAACTTCCAAACTTTTCTTGTCAGATGTTTAAGTTTACGTAATGTAAGATCTGAGAAATTTAATTTAGTTTAAATGATGAGCAGGGAATATGCTTCGTTGTTATTCAAATTCTGCATTACAAATAGACATATGCCATATAATTTGCAAAAATATGCCTTAAATATCTTCAACAATATTCACGTGAATGACATATAAATAATTGTGGAGTTTTCAAAAGGTGAATTAAACGACTTTCTATGGAATGTGCGACATCACTAGGTCAGGTAGCGTCACAATCTGTGTGTTGTTTAGAGGTATTAATTAGAAGTTCAAAATATTCCTCAGCGGAGTCCTTGATTCGGGAACTCTAATAATAGAGGTATTGTGTATTACAATGGAAGTAAGCAACAATCTATGCCGATTAAATTCGCAAAAAGTAATGAATAGAAAGGGGATTTTTATGGAAGATGAAAAATAAATAAATATGGCTGTAATATAAACTCCAAAGTGGATAACATTCCACGCTAAAATTATTTGTATTAAATTTGGAGACTTACGAATAGTCATCAACAAATGAATGCGCATCATTACTAAATAACATAATCTAGTACATATTTCTTTGAAACTGATAAAAATAAAGTAGCTTTCATGACCTTGCACACAGTATGGCGCTATGAATTAGCCCGAAAATTCCGCTTTATGTCTAGAAGTATATGTAGATGAAGTAATTCTCTTCAGCAAGTCCGTTGTTATCACACGACTTGAAAAGTGATTCACTATGTAGTCTTTTGTCAATGTTGTTGAAAGTTTCAACATGTTGAAATGTTTCGAGAAAATGTTGTTCGCCTCTGTAAAATGAATGCGAGTAGTTTTATTATTTTGTCGTTAAATTTACGCGAGAAAAACGAACATTCAATGTGAGTTAATTTATACTCAGTAGAGTTCCTGAAAATGTTCTATACATTAAAGTTAAAATATTCACAATTCCTACGTTATTTCATATTTTGTGTGTTGTTATTCCGTGTCTCCACTGAATCGGTTAATAGTTAATTAATTAATTAATTAATTTATAATCAAGTATACAAAATTAATAAAAAGGCATTGAATTTTGCACTTTTATATTACAATGTTCACTGCTGTTTCAGCGTCATATTGATGTATTGATAGTGTCTGAATTGTTCAACGTGTTGTTAAACTGAAATCAGCTTAAATACTTTTTTGGTAGTTCGTGTCTTATGCAACTCAGTAATCATTTGTTTCTGACTGCAAATATGATGATAACATGTCCAAAAGAACTAATATAACGTACACCTCCAAAGGAGGTGAACAATTACGTTGCTGTACCTCTGCAATTTACCATATAATAAAGCAGGAGATACTGTTTTAATAAAACTATTTATTTACAAATCGCTATGCAATAACCCGAACCCGAGAAAATAGCAACAAGGGGACATTACACACGCCATTACAAGTCCGACTACTAACTGACAGAGAAAAAAAGTACAAGAATGGTAGATCACTTGAAATTGTCCTAAATATTCGTTGTCACTTATCACTCAATCTGAATAACACAGAGATTTGCACTTAAATCAATTGACAGTTAAGGCAGTAGGTACAGTCCACTAATTATCACAGGTGGATAATCAGGCTGCTACACGGCCTCTCTATAATTCGCGCACTTCATGCGTTTTATTTAACTCTCCGTAATGGTCAGTTTCTTCCAAGAGAAAACCAAAGTTTTAAATAACTAACAGTTTTGATATACATTTACAACTATTACATCAAAAATGAATTTGCGTCATGCAAGTACAAAGTACGCAAACATGTTCCACATTGAAACAGCAAAAATACAGCGCCGTGAGCGAGATACTCATGATAGGCAGCAGGAAATGTAACACAACCATTGATCTATAGTTTTGCCTTTCTGTATTAACACCCCAATCACCTCAGCCACAAGTGTCACGTTAACGACAATCTGCCCAAACAAATGTATTTCCTACTCGAGCACGAGGCTAAAACGAATCTCTCCTAACCTGCATTCCATCGTGGCCGCGTCCACAGCTGCGCCGTCGCCTCCGCTTGCGCTCGGCCAGCGCTCGGCCTGCGCGGGAGCACGCGCTTGTGCCTCCGCCACCGGTTGCGCCCCCGCACGAAGGACGGTCGCGGATAAAAAGCGCAGGCCGACCCGGCGCCGCCCCACTCCGCCTCGCGGCCCACGCGGCTTTCCGCTACCGCTTCCGCTCGTCCCCCCCAGCGCCACCCGCCCGCCGCTGGCCTCAATCTCCGCCCCGCGTCTCCAGGCAACACGTCGTCTCCGCCCGCCCATACGCCGCCGCGCCTCTGCGCCGGCGGGGCGGGGCGGGGCGGGGCAGGGCGCTTCGCGGTACCTTCCAAACTTCGCGGTACCTTCGTTCTGTCCTGGCTCGCCCCACGACGAATCACATTCGCCGCTGCCGCAACCCCCACCCCGCCAGCCGCCGCGCTCGCGCGTTTATTGGTCTCGCAATTCTTCGCATCCCCTTCGTCGCCCTCGACCTCATCCCGCCTTTCGTGTGGCTCTTCGACGACGGCGAGTTCAAGCTAAAGAGACGGCAGACTTTCTGTTTCTCTTCTTGCCCTCCCCCTCCGCACTTTTTCACGTATCGATACTTCCTTCAAAACAGTGATGTCTCGAAACTGAATCTTGATTATCTCATTCTCCCTTTTCTGAATGCATGGTCCTTTGAAATCTGTCTGATTTTTTCTTCCACCCATCTTCTCTTCCATAAATTTCTCAAGAGCCTTCCTAATCTTTTGGACGTATCTAGACAATATCTACCACTGACGGAATGACGGAACTTGCGGGCGGTGGCGTGGGCGGCAAATTCGGCACTCGCTTACAAATACCGCTCTTTTTCTACATAGGAATCAACCATTTGATCGACCCGTAACATATTCTTTATAGTTTCTGCCATTAGATAAAAATGATCCAAATCAATTACCTGGGTGAGTTGCTTTTGTTTCAGTGGCAAAGTAACACTTGAAGGTACAGAACTGTACGGCGGCCATTTAATCGCCCCGCAATTTTATGTGTATCGAATGTGTTCACTAAAAATGTACATTTGTTTGTGTATTTTAAATTAATAACTGTCTCCTAATGTGAGATTTTTTCCCTTATTTTGCAAAATAAGACAACCAACTCAAAATTCAAAATGTTCAAATTGTTTTTACAGGGATCAATGCATTAAATTACATGAGATTGTTAAATCACTAAATTTTTCCAATAACGCCTTCAAGAGGCGGAGGTAAAAGATGATTGGTATAGTCGGTTGAAAAGTGACCAACAAGCCAACTAGTATATTAACTGATAATTGTTACCCATCGAAGTTGCTCGTTCCGAAATTGATTCATTTTTCACCCACGTAACCAGTCATTCCAAAAATTATTGATATTATGGTACGGCGATGAAATGGTTTATTTACGTTCTACTTTCTTAAAAATTGCCTGTATGACTCTTATGTCAAACTTAGTGGACAGGTTTATAATGCAGTAGTTTTTCATTTTAGTGAAAAATAACATTTATTTAAGAAGGTACAGTATAATAAGGATGTTTATTATTAACGTATACATATTTTTCTCAGAGAGTCTACTACAAATATTTCTCAAAAAATCAGTAGGATTTTATACAAAATGGATGATAAATACGGGCGGTGAAATGCCCACCTGGCAGGCTCATGTGACACAAAAAGAGCGAAGCTTAACCTCGGACCGCATGGGATTCACGAAGGATTCTAAGCCAACTCATTCACAACTGCAAGCTGAATTCGAGACTGCAGTTCATCGAATACTTCACGTTATCACATTATCACCTTGGGCTTAACTTGGACCTCTCAGCGCATAAAACTTTACACCAGCATGCCTATTATTTCGCCGCAACACATCTCAGGCTACTGGCATTTCGTCTCCGCTACGCGCTCTTCTTAAAACATGCAACAGGTTGGCGTCCGCGAGTCCCCACGTCTGTATCATTAACCCCTCGACGAACAGCTGCGCTACCACCAATGCACCAATGCAAATGGCAGGTGGATGTGTGCAAAGCGAGGCGGATCTGGGGCGGTGGGAGAAGCCATAATGAGGCCTTGACACGGGGAAGAAATGATGAAGGATAGGCCAGGGATAAAGTATGGCGGGAGATACATTCTCATATCTAATACATTGTTATAATTAAATAGCCGGGTAATGCAGGGTACTTCAGCTAATATAATATATATTTATCAGATATTGTTCAGCCAAATTATTCAGAAAACAATCTTTGATAACGAATCACGATTCATACCTCTAGAGAATTCACTCATACATTGCAATTACCACAACTTGAAGAACTACTTAAAAACTTATATGAAGTGGTCAGAACACCTCAGTAAACTAGAGGTGCTCAAATAGAACAAAGTTGCTTGCATTATTTCTAAATTTGCAATTTTTCAACATTCAAAGAGTTTATGAAAAGAAAGACCTGCTCCCATATTTTACGCGTTCCATGTTCTATCTGTGCAATAAAGTGAAAAAATAGGAACGTTTTTGAGAAAATGTTTTTTTCCAATGCATAATTTCAAGCTCCAATTTCTTCAAAACTACTCCATATTTTAAAAAATTGTATAAGACATTTTTTAAAAAGCAGATTTTTAGGTCTTCATGTATGTACATTTTAAATGATAAAAAATTTCTATTTTCGAAAGTACAGTGCGTTCCCAGGAAATTAAACTGACACCATTTCTTTCTGTATTTTCATACATTTGAGGAGAGAAATTACAGACACACATGGAGCAGTTTCTGACAAAAATTGTTTCAAAATATACCTATATTTCAATTACACAGAAACTACTCATATTTTCGAAAAATTTAACCTGTCCTTAATCCTCAGCATATAGTTCGTGAAACACAAAATCATGTTAAATTTAACATGGAATTCGAGTTCAATAAACGATTCAGGTTTAAGAGGCGCCAGGTATTAGATATCCTCAATGAATTTATGAATGACTTACAAAAGGAAAATGGACGAGGATTACCTATTCCACCCATAATCCGATTTTTTAGTTTCAGTAAGATATTATGCAACAGGTAAAACTAAAATATTACAAAAATCATTAATTTGGGTTATCAATATTTTGTTAGATTATGTTCAATTGATGGTGCATATTCACTATTATTTTGCAAATGGCAATTCCTGATTCGTTTTTGGGATTATTTTCAAATTGATTCTGGCGATATGTGAGGCATAAATCAGACAAACGTATGCAGAATAATCAATAATGTTTTGATAAATATTGTTTTCCTATGATTATACTGCTAAGACATTTTAACAAACGTTATTTTTAAGTGAGCATATGTTTCACATGATTATCTATGAATGCAAAGATTTTTTCCTCAAGGGCAAACATATTACAGTATGGAAAGAAAATTGGCCAAAAAACACTTACTATATATTGACTCTACAATGCTAACATTTTGAATTTTATATTGAATTGTAGGAACATTTCATGTGAAATCAACCATACACTCAATCTGGGGACTTGTTTGAGTTATTGAGGCTTCAAGTATAAAACAACCCATATTCATATTCCCTATTTCTCAGAAAACTCTTGAGAGAGAAATAGAAAACTGCATATTACAATGTAACTTGCCTTTTACTAGTATTATAACAATTTACAAAGAAATTATGAGGAAAATGTTGAAAATACTATAATACGTTATTGGTGTGATTTGACACGAAATGACTTCATGGCTATCGTTTAATTATTAACTGAATAAGTAAAAATTATGATCATATTTAAATCAACTGGATTTATTACGTTGTTAGAAAAAATTACATCGCAATGAATAGGATACGATGCCACGCTCACGAAATCCCTCGCTTTAAAAAAAATGTCTTATGCTTATTGTTTAAAATATGGAGTAGTTTTGGAGAAATTGGAGCTGGAAATTAATCCAATGAAAAAAAAACATTTTCTCAAAAACGTTCCTATTTTTTCACTTTATTGCACAGATAGAACATGGAACCCGTAAAATAAGGGAGCAGGTCTTTCTTTTCATAAACTCTCTGAATGTTGAAAAATTGGAAATTTAGAAATAATGCAAGCAACTATGTTCTATTTGAGCACCTCTAGTTTACTGTTCTGACCACTTCGTATAAGTTTTTAAGTAGTTCTGCAGGTTGTGGTAATTGCAATGTAAGAGTACTGTAAAATGTACTTCTACCTTCTGTCTGCTCAGAAAACAACTGGGAATACGAAAAAGATGAATTGTTGGCTGACACTATTCTGCTAACTAAACTGGGAAATACACAGTTTCAATTGCAGTTTATCTAAATCTACTTCCGCCAGAGATTTCTTTGTAGTTTTGTCTATAAAATGGATTCGTTCCAAAGTCAACTTACGCACTCAAAGTAAACTTACGTAAGCTTAGATTTAAGTCATGTTCATGAACACGACGCTTAGGTACGAGGGTTGCCTTTTATATTTCAGGATTAGACAACAAAAACAAATATTCATCATCGAAAATCACTTTATTGTTTTTTCAAATATTCCCCATGAAGATCTACACACTTTTGCATGCGTTTGAATCAATTGTCGAAGCACTTTTGCCACTCTGATTGAGGTATATCTAAAACATGCATTCTGAATGCAGCAACCGCTTCTTCTCGTGTCGAAAAACGTTGACATCTCAGTTTGTTTTTTACGTACGGGAATACAACGAAGTCATTCGGTGCCAAATCAGGACTATACGGCGGATGACTCATCAAATCGATGTTTTGGGTGCTCAAAAATGCAGTTGTTTGAGCCGATGTGTGAGAGCTCGCATTGTGAAGAGTGATCAGTCTTCGGCGGTTGGTTTTCCTGATTTCTTAAAAGACACCTGGCAAACAAATTGTTGTGTACCACTTAGAATTGACAGTTCTGCGTTGTTCTAGTGGTACGGATGCGACATGTCCAGTTTTTCCGAAAAAATAGGCGACCATCTGTTTGGAAGTGCTTCGTGCGCGAACAACTTTTATTGGATTTTGCTCATCTTGAAACACCCATACAGTCGACTACTGTTTACTTTCGGGCTTATACGCGTAAATCCGCGATTTCATAGACGTGTGTCAATGTCACGATGTCATAGACGTGTTTCGAAGCACCGCGATTTTATTTTTTAGCATTTATTTCGACCAATCCACACGAGCCTTTTTTTTTTGAGCGATTGGCAAATTGTGTGGGATCCAACGCGAACAAATTTGTTTGACAGTCAAATGTTCATGAAATATTGAATGTATGCTTGTACCACTAATGCCTAAGGTTGTCTAAATCTCACGATAGGTCACATGACGATCTTACAATACCAATTCACGCACAGCATCAATGGTTTTCGGAACAACTGATTTTGGCCGACCTTCGCGAAATTAATCTTGGAGTGAACTACGACCACGATTGAATTCACCATACCATCGATAAACACTAGTCTTTGATGGAGCTTCATTGCCAAAAATTGAATTAAGTTCATCCATGCACTGTTGCTGAGTTATTCCACGTCGAATGTTGTAAAAAATAATTGCACGAAAATGTTGACGATTTAATTCCATTTTTGGGCCCAAGATGAATCTTTTAAGTTACTGTAAACAACACAAATAGCGCTCGTATGTCAAAACGTTTTGGGTACGTATAAACTCAAAACATCCAACTTTACGATAGAGCTGTCAGTTGCTAGATTGCAACACCAGGGTTGGCAAATCCCGAAACATAAAAGGAAACCTTCGTACTCGCTTTGACCACAGACGTAAGGACAGAGACTGGCTGACGTACAGACGTTCGGCCCTTTAATCGATTTTTCAGTGTCAAGGACCCACAAAACATATTCTTACGACACTCTTCAAGAAATTAATTGACTAAATATAGGAATAAGATTTATCAACTTTTTTGGTACCAGGGCCCAGCAATAATAGTTTTTCTTTCGAAAATTCGCCGCCTGTAAGTGCAGAATTATAATACTTTCTGATCTTACGATATAACAGGGATAAAGTAAAATTAAAGTAAGCTGGAACAAATCTCAAGCAAAAGGTTGTTTATGTAATATTTATTCCGGCGTTGGTTTCAGTATCATTCTTGTTGGCACCTTTTCCAGTACTGTAGATTGATCATTATTTAGTGTGGAACTTTCTACCATAAGGCTACTGAGTATGTTGCTACCAGTCTAATGCATGTTGGTATTTATATTTTACACATCACTAAACATTGTACGTGTTGTTTCTACGTACGTTTTCTGTCAGAAATGACGCCGAAAACAGATGCCAAAAGAAACCTTTCATTATGGGTAAGTTCATTTATTTGTAATAGTTCACTTCCAATCTCATTGCAATCAGCACCAGCTCAATGAAACCAGCTCAAAGTTAGTAACTCTCGCTCGTCGAAATGGTCACTGGCAACGGCAGGAAAACGCATTCTGTGACAAGAGTTAGCGCTGATAACAGCGTGCTTTGCGCTGCTTCGTCAGTGATCCACCACCGAACGCCTCTCAATGTAGGACTGCGAACCATACGCGACAGCGGCGCGTGCGGCCCCTTTCCTCCTTCCCTAGGGTCACATTTGTTTAGCGACGTGGAGGAACGGGCATCTCTTTAGTGTACGAGTATACAAGGAGTCCTCCAGAAATGGTGCAACCAGAATTATTTCATGGGAGAGGGCGCGCGACAGGTGTAATATTCCACCGACTTCGTGTTTTCTTGTAAAGAATTTTATTTATAACGAATGAAAAATGAATTGATTAATATTATATATTGAATATAATATTATATACCGCAAAATAGAAGTCAATGGCGTGGTGAAATACGTTAGTTTTCAAGGCAAAAACAACACTGTCACCAGTAAAACCGTCTTTAAAATGGGTTTAGCGGTGTTACAAACCTCATAATTACATCTTTCCAAAATAACGGTTTAATATTATATAAAGTTCTTTTATCAATAGATTCTCGGCTGAGGTTGTGTACACGTTACCCCGCCACAATGTTATGACTATCAAACATTACTTATTTGACTCAAACAGTGTGCCATATTAGCTCGAGTATAGTCATTTTTACGTAAAACCTTAGAAATAGACACTTTTCAAATGACCTTAGCTCCGTATATATTTATTCAAAATACTTTTAATTTAGATAAGATTATAGCTTGATATCTCTTTTTTAAGAACATTGCTTTGCTTATAAGTATTTTGAATAACAATTTTAGAAGCTGTAGCCATTTGAAAAGTGTCAATTTCTATGGTTTTAACGTAAAATTGGCCATATTTGAGCGAATGTGGTACACTGTTTGGGTAAAAAAAAGTAATGCTCAATGATTATAAATTTGTTGCAGGACAGTATGGCCACCACCGCAGTCAAAAATACGTTAATAAAAATAATTTTAAATAATATTTATTGGTTATTTTCTAAAAAGGAGCGAAACAGGAGAAAGTGGGATATTTAGAGGGCTTGTGACACGCTAAGCCTTTTTGAAACGGTTTTCTTGTTGCCAATGTTGCTGTTGCATCGATAAATAACTTTTTTCACTAAGTGATTGACTTCTATTTTTTCTATGAAGCCTATAGGTTATTTTAATTAATATAGAAAGTTAATAAACTAGTTGCGCCATTGGCAGGATATACTTTCTCGAATTATTTGTACGTTTTATTTGATACTGTAACATCAGTTGTCCCCGTAAAAGTGTTTACCATATGCAAAAAGTATCTGGCAGATATGGATCCTAAATCTAGGCACCCAGGTCTCCTAAATATTCTTAGAGATTGAGTCGCGAGACCATCACTGACGCTTTTCACACTGCTGGTTCGCTTTCACGTTACAGATTTAGACGTTTCAGACCTTCAGAAAATCAGACCTTCACTTCACCTGCACACTCCAGATATCTCCCCTAGCGGAGCACCGCCTCAGCCAAAACAAGCCGCAAGCTTCCGACTGATCTCCCGACATGTCTGGTAGTGTAGTGCAGGTAAGTGTAAATGTGTGGAAGGGAAGGGAGAGGTTAGAACAAGAGACGCCCGTTCCGTGACCCTTTTTTGATGATACTGTTCGGGAATTCGCGTGGTATTGATCAGACAAACCACGAAAAAATCGAAACTCAAAATCCGCCGACTGCCGGATCTTCAAACCTAGGAAACCCCGATCAGTCGCTGCAGAGACAGCGGAAAAGCTGATTCCACGATAAACGTAGCCGGTAAGTTCCTCCGTATATTGTAAAATGTTTCGTATGGGTAAATAAATTCATACATTCTCTAAAGTGATCGTTATCTAAATCGATTCGTTTTGACATGTCACGCTCGGCTCCTGCCATCTCGCTCAGATTAGGGCACCGCGGCGTGCGCCTGGGGGAGCCTGGGGGCGCGTGGCTGCCTGCAGCTTCCGCGGGGCTCTATGTCTGGCGGCCGCCGCCTGACCGCCCCGCTCCCAACCTCGCTCCGTCTCTCTCTCTCTCTCTCTCTCACACACACACACACACACACAATCACTCACTCGCTCGCGCGCGCCCTGCCGCTCGCCCGGACACGCGTCGACGCGCAAATTTATCGGCCCCACCCTCGCGGGCTCACGCGCTACACCGCTCCGTCCCTCCCGCTCGCCCGCCGTCCAAGCGTATGCCGGTCGCTGGCTATTTTCAGCCCATGTCAGCCGCCTGCCGATGCGTCGATAAGGCACGCTGCCACTTTGCCGGCCTTGTTAGCGGCGGCGGCGGCGGTGGGGGCGAGTGCTGCCGGCTCGCCGCCGCACGGTGGACGTATCACTCACGCCGCCGCTCGCGTGCAGATACATGCGAGTTTTGCCTTCGTATCTCTCCAAGAGGCATTGGTTAAGGGATGCTACTGCTGAATGGGAACTTTCCAGCCATCGGCAATATTTCTATACGAAAGCACTTTAGCCGCCTATGTAGCAAATCACGACTATAGATATCCTGTACCTTTTCACTGTATACTCTTCCCTGTACAGACGCCCAAATTCTTTCGTTCCATTTGCATTGCTATTTCAGGCGCTTCCTTGACATTCTTAGCGGAAGTGAGATTTCTCAAATGCAAAACTTCTGACCCTGAGTCGCAACTCCAAACTCTGAGGGAAGAGGAACTCTTGATTTTGGAGTGCCCATCTTCTGGGCTGAACGCTGTCGACACAGCTTATGTCGCCAAGTTTGCTTTACAGAAAGAAAATGAAAAATACAAGGAAGACGGAGTTAAGTTGAAGAAAGGAAAGAAATTGAAGAAAATTATGGAAGAATGAATCAATTCCTTGATCTTAAAATATAAGAGCAACGGGACAAGTTGTGTTTAAGGTAAGAAAAAAGTTAAGCAAATAATTTTTGGCTACCAGATCTTTTTAGTACGGTTAATTAGTAAGAATTAACATACGAAAAAAACACAAAAATGTTAACACAAAATAAGAAAAGGGATATTCTATTGTAGAAAGCTATTTGTAAAACCAGAAATAATTATTATAACAATAATAATAATAATAACAATAATAATAATAATAACAATAATAATAATAATAATAATAATAATAATAATAATAATAATAATAAAATATATGAAAGCTTAATGTCTGAGAATAAAAGTCACAAACTTCTAGGCATTGTAGGGGGTCGAAAATTTACTTTTTGTCAATGAATATGTAGAAAGAAATTCCATAATAGGAAGATAAATATGTGATATTTCCCCTTATTCTAAGACATCTTATACACAGATGTCCGACATTTCACGTTCTGGCATAGTCAAGGAGATATCATATACATGATGCTTAATATCGGCGCATTCAGGGTTGCCTGAATGGAGGCGCAAATGCCTGATGTATAAATGCATATTTACGCCTGTATGTTTATGGTCGAATAGTGATTTTTTTCAATTCTTCTACAATCACTGCTTTCACACTACAGGACAATAATAATTGTTCCAAAACAAAAAAAATACAACAATGAGTGGAAACCTACAAACAACAAACTCGAATAAGTTGTCGGCAGAGAAAGTAAAATCCTTCTGTAAAGTAGAGGATATTTTTCGACTTATCAAGTAGGCTGCAATCCGATTATTGTCGTCGAAAACAAGATATTAGGAAAAGAAAGGTTAAAACCAATGTAATTCAATTTGCACAATAGTATAATAAAGTCTATATTTTCCACAGACACTGTGTTGTCCTTTAAAAATCTCGTTAAAATTTTACACTCAAGGAATGTGACCATTTTACTCCTGAAATTCTGATGAGGCAAGAACAATGGCACGTTTCTCACTTTTCATGTGATATGTTTAAAGGGTATATACATTGGCGTTAGTATAGCAATTGCCATGGAATCTTCATCGTATTGTGATAAATTAATAATACTAATTCATTATATAAATTATATTATAAAATTTTTTCATCAAATTCATCTATTTTCTTTACAAAAAATTGGGAATAAATGAAAGCTGACGATTTAGTCCCCATGTCTCGTATTCGCACCTTTTTGGAATGAAGTGGAAGTTTGGATATGAAATCCACAATCTTTTCGATTACTTTCGTTTTGTTTCATCTTACATTTAAACATGCTTTCCTATTTTTATCACTACTTTCTTTTTTCTTTAATACCATCACATAACACAAAACATTTTATTGTTTACGTTGTATTCTGGAATATTTGTTATATACCATGAAGTGTATTTACGTGAATTGTGTAATTCTGGAATATTTTCTATAAATGTGTTTTACTGATTTAAGTGTACTAGAAATAAAATAACATAATAACATATTAACAAAATAATGTAAGGTCAACCTTGCAAATATTTTCATTATTATTATTATTATTATTATTATTATTATTATTATTATTATTATTATTATTATTGGATTAGTGTAGTATAGTGAGTAGGTAGTTACAGATAGTCGTAGTTATGTATAGTAGTAGTAGTATAGTATTGTTTAGTAGTTAGTAGTAGTAGTAAGTAGTAGTAGTTATAGTTAGTAGTAAGTATTAGTAGTAGTAAGTAGTAGTAGTAAGGTAGTATAGTAGTAGTAGTAGTATGTAGTAGTAGTTAGTATAGTAGTAGTAGTTAGTAGTAGTAGTAGTAATGTATTAGTAAGTAGTAGTATTAGTAGTAGTAGTAGTAGTAGTAGTAGTAGTAGTATAGTAGTAGTAGTAGTAGTTAGTTAATAGTAGTAGTGAGTAGTAGTAAGTAGTAGTAGTAGTAGTAGTAGTAGTAAGTCAGTAGTAGTAGTAGTCGTATGTAGTAAGTAGTAGAGTAGTAGTAGTAGTAGTATAGTAGTAGTAAGTAGTAGAGTAGTAGTAGTAGTAGTAGTTATGTAGTAGTAGTAGTATTAGTAGTAGTTTATGTGTAGTGTAGTAGTTCATGTAGTTATGTAGTATGTAGTAGTAGGTAGTAGTAGTTAGTAGTAAGTATGGTTTGTTTTTGTTTTGTTTTTTTTTTGTTGTTTTTTTTTGGTTGGGTTTTTTTGTAGTGAGGAGTAGTTAGTAGTAGTAAGTTAGTAGTTATTAGTATGTAGTATGTTAGTAGTACGTGTAGTAGTATGTAGTAGTAGGTAGTTAGTAGTTAGTTATGTAGTTAGTAGTAGTAGTAGTAGTAGTAGTAGTGTAGTAGTAGTAGTAAGTAGTTTAGTAGTATGTAGTATAGTAAGTATAGAGTAGTAGTATGTAGTAGTAGTAGTAGTGGAGTAGTAGTTTAGTTGAGTAGTCGGTAGTAGTAGTAATGTAGTTAGTAGATAGTAGTAGGTTTAGTGGTTGAGTCAGTATTGGGAGGTAGGTAAGTAGTTTAGTTTAGTATGGGTAGGTTAGGTAGTAGTAAAGTAGTAGTTAGTAGTAGGTGTGATTATGGTTAGTTGGTATGTAGTAGTAGTATTTTAGTAGTAGTAGTATAGCTAGTTAGTGTTTGTGGGGGTAGTGAGTATGTGAGTGGAGTAGTAGTAGTAGTAGTAGCTATTAGTAGTAGTGAGTAGTTTAGTAGTATTAGTTAAGTTTAGTAGTAGGTAGTAGTAGTGGAGTAGTAGTAGTAGTGTAGCTAGTAGTTAGTAGTAGTAGTAGTAGTAGTAGTAGTAGTAGTAGTAGTAGTAGTAGTGAATGTTGTAGTAAGGTAGTAGTAGTTAGTAGTTTAGTTATGTTTAGTAGGAGTAGTAGGTTATGTAGTAAGTAGTTAGTAGTAGTAGTGAGTAGTAGTAGTAGTAGTATAGTAGTAGTAGTAGTTATGTATGTATTTAGGAGTAGTAGTAGTAGTAGTAGTAGTAGTAGTGTAGTTTTGTAGTTAGTAGTAGTTAGTAGTATAGGTAGTAGTAGTAGTAGTAGTTAAGTTAGTAGTAGTCAGTAGTATGTAGTAGTATTGTTAGTAGTGAGTAGGTCGTAGTAATGTTAAGTCAGTTGGTATAGATTTAGTAAGAGTAGTTTAGTTAGTTAGTAGTTATTAGTTAGTATTATTGTATATGTAGTAGTTAGTAGTTGAGTAAGTAGTATGTAAGTATTAGTAGTAGTATTAGTAAGTAGGTATTTAGTGGAGTAAGGTAGTAGTAGTAGTAGTAGAGTAGTACTAGATACGTAGTAGTTAGTACGTGATGTTAGTAGTAGTAGTAGTAGGTAGTAGTAGTGAGTATATAGGTAGTAGCTAGTAGTAGGTAGTTTAGGTTTATTATGTTAGTTAGTTAGTATGTAGTCTGTATGTACTAGTAGTAGTTAGTTAGTGTTATGTTAGTAGTAAGTTTAGTAGTAGTAGTTATTAGTAAGTAGTTAGTAGTTAGTAGTAGTACTAGAGTAGTAGTAGTTATGATTGATTTTAGTAGTAGTTCGTTTATGTAGTAGTAGTATTAGTAGTATGTGCGTAGTATAGTTAGTATAGTAGTAGTAGTTTAGTAGTAGTGGAGTTTATGTTAATGTATGTAGTCGTAGTAGTGAGTAGTAGTAGTAGTAGTATTGTAAGTAGTAGAGTAGTAGTTATTAGGTTAGTGTAAGTATAGTGAGTAGTTAGTTAGTAAGTTAGTAGTATGTAGTAAGTAAGTTTCGTAAGTCCGTAGTGTAGTTATCGTTAGTCGTCAGTTAGTCGTAGTCGTAGTTCGTTAGTCGTGAGTAGTAGTCAGTGGTGAGTTATCGTAGTTTCGTTACGTAGTATGTCCGAGTCGTAGTGTCGTATGTAGTAGTTTTAGTTATGTAGTAGCTGAGATAGTAGTAGGGTAGTAAGTATCGTAGTTAGTGGAGTAGTGTTGTTTTGTTTATTTTCTTTTCGTAGTGTAGTAGTCGTCGTAGTAGTCGTCGTAGTAGTCGTCGTAGTAGTCGTCGTAGTAGTCGTCGTAGTCGTCGTAGTAGTCGTCGTAGTAGTCGTCGTAGTCGTAGTAGCAGTAGCAGTAGCAGTAGCAGTAGTAGGAGGGAGTGAAATCCTACACTCCTGTTCTAGGCTTCTTCCCCACACAGCAGAGTTTGTTCCATGCGGTTGGCAATACGGTAGTAGATGTTTATATCGATCAATGACACTGGCTTACATTATTTTTGCTGACTTTTAGCTAACAGATCATCTTTGAGTGTTCTGAATCCAGAAATTTTATACATTTTTGACCATCACGTCTGTTTTTTTCCCAAACGATGATTTCAAAAATTTTTCCACTTGTGTTGAGGGCCTGTATTGATTAGTGTTGCTGGTGATCGATCATTTAGCTCTATTGCGAACAACTACATTAGAATTCAGAAAACGGAAATGCTATAAATGGTTCTATGATGTTTTAAAAATATCGACTTAATGCATTTTTGTTTGTAATGAATTTGAATGAATGAGATCAAAATGGCTGCAATTCATAGAAAGTGTAAAAATGATCCAGACATATTTTGCTATACATTTGCAACTTGAAAATAAAGGACAAATATATCTCACTTGGCATCCAAAGTATGTCGATTACGTGCAGAAAACCTGGGGACCTAGAGGCGGAGAAGAATCGTAAGTATAGGAGTTCCAAAGGTGTGGCGAAGTCAGATGCATCATGTGTAAGAGAGCTATTTTGTACGGTTGGTGTGCCTGGCTTTAACAAAAAGCCTTAGCATTCCATTCAGTATCCTAACCTCTCACGGTCAGCTGTAAGATCATGCCACATATCCCTATTTTCCAAACATTTTCAACTCTTAGTTCCAGTTCCAGTTTCACTTCCAGTGACGAATACAACATCTTGTCAAAAGCAGATTGTGATGATTTCGAGGATTCTAACACGATCTATGCCATTCACTCCAGGTTAATTACACGACCTTGTCCGTACTTGATCTGCCTAAAGTGTACTTAGAATTACTGGTTTCCAGACTAAAGGAGAGGAATAGCTCCCGGAACAACTATCATATATCGATACTGTCATAAATCGACACAGAGAAGCACCTGGTAAAATATTCTAAGATGGATGAACAACTTAGATATTAAGATAAATAATAGTATGTTATAATCCATATGTTAGGATGATTATGTTAATATAATGATGTGTAACCCTCAAAAAGATATTTTATGACCATGTCCTAATTATACTGTATGATGATGATATGTAAGATAAATAATATGGGATACTGTATTATGTTATGACCTATACATTCTGATACTTCTGTTAATGTAATGACGGATGAAGCCATAATTGTCTGTAAACACCTGTAATAACAAATGTAGTCGCTAATACCCTTAGTCAAAGGTCTCTTTGAAGCAATGAGATGCGAGTACCATATGCAGAGGAAACGTTTATTGACATCCCGAAGAGAAATTTTGTGTGTTGTTGAATAATGGTAACAAATTAGTATTTATTTCTAGTGAAAATGTGAAAATGAAGGAAACTATGAAACATTCAGAATACTTTCCCATAAAATAAAATTGATCACTGTTGGACTATTCGTGTTGACCTAAATGTACAATTGATACTCCTAGGTCAACAAGGAGGGTACACAATTGTTACATGTGCTTTTGGGGCAGCCATGCAAAGGAAGAAAAGGGTATAACAAAAGATTGTCCTTTAAGAGAGACATTTCAAGTTGGTGACAAGAATATAAACCATGAACTTCTTGGTCACAATAAAATTCTATTACCACCACTGCATAAAGACATTAAGAAGTAGCTTGTGAAGGGTGTATATCGAACAATTGGAGGTTCATCCATTAATGATGCGTTTCTCCCTTCTTTGATAAGAGTGAACCATTGATACATGTGAGCAGAGGAATCATCCACTACAATGCTCCTCTAAACTGTTGCTATATCGGTCCCAGGTATTTACTATAAATACCGTACGAATTACCATCACCATTGTTATTCGAATCTAGAAGTACCCGGACAACAGAGATTCAACAAATACATTCACGTAGTCGGTGCAATTTCCAAATGCGCCAAAACAAAAGTTTATTAGCACAGGTACTTCATGGAATAAATTTATTATTATAGATACCTTAATTTATTCTGTGTTGGAAACTAAATTGAAGCCATACCTCAATAACTTGAAATTGCATTAATATAATTAAATTTTGTGAAATTTAAATATATTATATTGGTCGCAGTGCTAGATACTTTCAAACAATGAATGAAATTTAACTAATTATATCATAATCAAAGCTCTGGCGGAACAAAGAGAGGATATCTATTTTGACTAGACTTCTAATATATTTTTGTTTTTACTTTTTGATTAGCCATTATAGTCGAAAACAGTAAAGGACAAAAAAATTTAACAATTGTTAAGACACATAGTGAGTAGAAAATGTTAATAAACGAATTATTCGCGAACCTTTAAAAGTGCAACCATGGCAAGAAATTAACTCCATTTACATGAAGTAACTGTTTTTACCGAGACTCCACTCTGCGTGCATCTGTTTTCTTATTTGAGTTTGGCGCGTGTGTTTGCGTTGCAAGTAAAAATGGAGGAAGTAGTACAGGCAGTGCGTGTTAATATTTTGCACCATCACACATTAAACAAGACTTTGCTCGTTCGAATATATTTGGTGTAACGTATGTCAAAAATATTTGGTGTAACATTGATCACAATCTTAGATGGTGCTGTGCTTTGCTTTTGAACTCTATTTATAAGTTTTGTCCCTTCCAAAATATTATATTCAGCGCTTTTTGTTTTACAAATTAAAAAATAAAATAAGAGATTAAGATAAACCAAAAAAATCACCATTGTGCGATAATATAAGAGATATCATTGTTAAGTGAGACGGTATAACAGATTTTGTTTGTGAGTGAGAGAGAGTGAGAGAGAGCGGGAGTGAGAGTGAGAGCGGGAGTGAGAGAGAGTGAGAGAGAGAGAGTGAGAGCGAGTGCGAGAGTGTGGTAGAGAGTGAGAAAGTAAGAGAGTGAGGGAGAGTGAGAGAGTAAGATCTTGAGAGAATGTGGGAATGAGAAATTGGGAGTGAGAGACCGAGTGAGTGAGATAGTGAGAGTGTGAGATAGAGTAAGAGAGAGTGCGAGAAAGTATGCAAAAGTTTTTCAGTATTTTTACGACGAACAGCCGTGTGACTTTGACATGAAAATAAACATTTTCTAATGTGATTTGCACTGAATTTCATACGAAACAACTTGTGGTTTACTTAATGTTGTAGCGTTGAAAAGTTATGACATCGGAAAATTCAATATTACAAGAAAATCCACCGTGAATGTAAACTCTGTAATCTCTTACACAATCTCAAATCCAAAAGTATTATATTCACTCCAATTGAGTTATAAATATTGAATTATCAGTGCATATACTCAATTTAAATTGCCTGAAAAATGTTTTTTGATGTGATGGTTAGCTTAGGTATGAGTTTATCGAAATTTTGGTGTGTTTGGTCTGGGGAATATGAGTAGGACACTGCGCGCTCTCTTCAGTAGGTAAGTAAGTGGTGTACTTCACATGTCGCAATCATCTGGCTAATTGATGTATGTTTTATGTCGTAAGTGGAGGTAAACACTTAGGCAGAAAGCAGATGTACTGAATGGTGAACTTATCTACTTAGTTGCTAGAATCTACAGCTCTGGCAACAAAATGTTTCTGAAAGAAACTATAAATTGCAGCCACTTCCTTCATTTTCATAAATAAAGCAGTTGACGCTGTATTTGAACTGCGCGGCACAAGTTTGAACGTAATAGTAGAAAGTGCCGCAAAGTAGGGAAGATAAAGAGATACGGTTTGAATATTCAATGGTAAGCCAATAAGTATCTGCAATCAATTTTAATAATTTATTGCAGCAAGAGTACACAATTTTAATTAATATCATTTTCAACGTAGTCGCCCTGCTTTTCAATGCACTTGGTGGACCGTGGCGGCGAGGGCGGCGAGGCGAGTCGTCTGGAGGCGACGGTTGGGCGATTTCTGGCGCGCCGCCAGGGCGCCACGCGGGCGCAGTCGTATATTTTGCTTGCGGCACGTTTGACCAGCTGCGCGCCCCCGCCCCCGCAGCAGCAGCAGCCCTCTTCCCCGCAGCGCGCTTCGGCAGGCGGCCCCGACCGCTACACGCTACGTTTAGCGAGGTATTCAAGGCGCTGATCTTTGTCTCCGAATTCGCAGATTTACGCTGTCAGCTTGCAGACTGTTTCTTCGCCAGGGCGCACGTTGGCGCTTAACATCCTAAAGATTCCACAGATCAAATAGACGTTTTTTCTGATATTCGTGCGTAAAGGCACAATTACAGTGAATATCATTTCAAAAAATTGATTTTAATACTATAATTACTCTAAATTACTACTATAATTACTCCGACTATTTGTGAGCTTAGCGACCCTTTCTCTTTACCACTGAATATTTTCCGTTTTAGTGTCAAATAATACTCACGCATTTTTTTAATGATACTTCAATTTCTAAAAGAGTAGAATTTTGATATAGAACCTTTCAAAATGAACTCATTGCTTGTTTATAAAAAGTGAAATGAGAGCTAAACGAATAATCAAGGCGAAGCATGTTGAATTAATTTCGGTGAAATATAAAATGAAGTATTATTTTTCGTTCTAGGAATTTTGTTCTTATTGTTCGGAATTTTTTCATAAAACAAAATAGTGAAAAATCAGTTGCTGCTTTGCAGATACCAATAGCCTCATTAAACTGAACACTTTTAATGAGATTTTAACAACGTTTGCTTTGTTTATTCATGCAACTATATGTACTATAGTAAATGAAGAAGGGTAAGTATCCCAGTGTTGAAAGACAATGCGCAAATAGTCTACCCATGTGTCACACACAGGGTTTTGATGTTTATTATTAAAAAGTAAATAATATTTCTCCAATATTTGATTCGAAAAAATTATATAATTACACCAAACTTGCCAAAAAAGTAGATATCAAAATTTGTGATCCACAGAAATATTGCTAGGCACAAGACGTAATATTTGGAAAGAGTGACTGTTTCAAATGTTTTTAACAATTGTGTGAATAATTTAAAAATTTAATGGAGACCTTTGCTAATTATATACTTCACTGTAAATTTATAATAAATATATATAAAGTTATTAGATTTCAAACCATGCAAACTTATGTTAATAAAAGAGGTGATAACTACACAGAAAGAAATATATTGGTTTATGATTTATCAAAGTGAGTAGATGCATTATTATTTTAATAATCTACAAAAAAATAATGGATTGCAGCACTACATTCTTTCGTAGCTCTCAACTTAATGAGATCGTCTCATTATCATTTTTTTTAGTTTCCCAATATAGTTTCCCAATAATTGGAAACACTAAATTAGTAAGCGTAAGCAACTTTTGTTACTCATAAAATTCGTACAATTGAAATATTAAAAAGTATATTGAATTTTAGAAGATATACTAATACTTGTGCATGAACTCCATGGCATTATTAATTTCAAAATCATATTTGAATCCGTTATTGTACTATTCAATTGAAGTACGCAGCATCTAAAGTACGAAGCAGTTGCTAATCACACAACAAATATTCACTTTCTGGAACGCTGAAGAGTGAAGATCGTCGTACTTAAATTCTGACAGAGAAACTGCTTCCTACAGTGGTGAGTGGAGACACGTAATTTAGAAAATTTGTTTTTAAATACAATTTACTAATAATACTTAAAACGTTTCCGTGCTCTGAAATATCGAGGAGTGTTTGCAATACTCCTTTTCCAACTGGAGAACTCGCTGTTTTGCTCGTCAAGTAGAATCTTGGCTCCCTAAAAAGCACCCAGAAGAGCACTCATCGCTCGGAGTCGGCGCTTCGAGAGCTCAGCGCGCGAGCGAGACGGTGGCGGCGGCGGCGGAGGTGGAAGAGATGGAGGTGAAGAGGGGGAGGCCGCGGCGGCGGTCCTCGGCAGTTCGCGCTACGCTCATCGACCGCCCAGCTCCACCCCTTCCACCCCTCCACCCCCTCCACCCCCACATCCCAGCAGCAACCCAGCCATTCCATTGGCCCAGCCAACCCATGGCCAGTCCATTCCCTCCCAACCCCTCCAATACAGGCCATTTTCATTCCCGCTCACCTCTGTCCATCCCCGCTCACCCTTGTCTGACGCCGTTCATTTTCTCCCTGCCTCTGCCCTACCATCCCCGCCCCCTGTACATCCATCTCCACCAAACCCTACCCATTGAAGCCTCGGCCAACGCCACCCTGTGCGCGTTCGGCCCAAACCGTTTGGGATCTCTCCCAGCACTCGGCGACGTCGCTCTACGCCCTGCGCTCTTCGGCTTCCATTTAATTGCCAGGCACTCATTATCTTAGCTTTTCGCATGCTGAATTTTCACCGGTCTTGCGTTCTTCACTCTCGACGTTGCCGTCTGGATTCTCACCCGTCACCCTCCTATTCTTATTCCGCGTGCCATAAAATTCGTCTCCGCTCGCCATCCCGACTTTCGTCTTGGACACCCGTTACTCTTTGACCACTCTCCGCCCCCCTCTCTCTCGTTTTCCCCCCGTTCACCGTCCATCATCTGCTGCTCCTAAACCATTTGCATCTCATTGGGATCGCCAATGGATTGGTTAATAATTCAACTGCTAAGGACATTTCTCCTCTAAGTGTTGTGCATATTTTATCACGGGACGTGGCGGTGGAAAGCGAGATCAGGCGTCGACCTACATCATGGGGACACGACTTACGGGGATTCTTCACAACCAGTTGTCTTTCGCCAAAGTGACACCGTCTCAGCCGAGACAAGCTCTAAGCGCCCGACATGTATGGTAGTGTAGTGCAGGTGAATGTAAGTGTATGTAAGTAACTGAGGATGAAAGGACAAGGAAGACGAAAGAAAGATCACGCGCGGACCGTGGCATGTTTGTTAGGATTATGCTCCAGCATTCCCCCGGTGTTGATCGGAGAAACCACATAAAACTATCGACCAGAGAAGCTGGACGCTAGAATTATCCTCCAGAGAGCGTCTGAAGGCGAACCAGCTAATACGCTACGGTTGAAAATCCTGTCACCGTCGGGAAGCTTAGGTCCTCTTGGTCCGAGGTGATGCCCTGAGCCACCTTTGCCGCTCTCCCTTTGGAGAGGACCCTCTCGCCCATGAACCGCTTCTTTACTACCTGCGAGAGATGTTTGGGCATCACGCAAGTTTGTTGTTCGACTCTAGTCACGCGTTTTTATCACTCTTCCCGCAGCCTTCCGATCAGCCTTCTGCTTGGCATATTGCGACAGAAGCACTACTCACCGTCGTCACGCAAACGGGGTGGCCTGCGATCTGCATTCGTCGGCTTTCATTAGGGTGCTTGAGCTAATTTGTAACGACTGGAACTTGCGCACAACAAATCATACGGTGAAATTCGACGTTAAGATCTCATAATGTTGGAGTTTAAAAAGACTTTTAACGCGCATTTACGTAGTACAAGAAAATAAAACCGTTAAGTGTAAACAAATGCCTCACAGGTCATTTCATTTTTATTTTAGTTGCACATACGGTGATTCATATATGCGATACTTCTCTACATTGCTTCATTACGAATGCGTGTTAAAAAATGCCCTGGGACAAATGCGCGCTTTCCTATTTAAAACCGTTTAGTACCCTTGTCAAATCTCGGAATGAACCGTATATTAAAAGAAATATTACAGTTATTTGATTCATATGACAAGACTATTTCACTCACACTCATATTCTTCACTACCTCATATTCTTACTCTCGTTGCGGCTTACATGACAACCATTTTGAATAGATTGGTACAAGGGTAACCTTACAGATCTTCGCTAGGAAGTGATATGTAAGGTCAAATCTTACTTGTAACCTTTCCAATTATAGCAAGACAATCCAATCCAATATCCAACTTACCTTTCCAATTATAGCAAGACATGGAGTCGTACGATCTACAACCTCATTATCTTTACTTCTTCACTGGTGACGCTCATTCTCACGGCGATCGACACCTCTCTTCGTGGATCACGTGCAAGCCGGAGCAGTGCCCAAACAAACGTCGCCACGAGTAGTGACCAGATTTGTATGTAATTCTTTGTCTTTCTATGTTCAGATCTCAAAATCTTACTCTTGACGAATCAGGGTAATCTGAACACAATATGCAAATTTTGCTTTACATATTTTGACATATTTTGTACTTAAACTCGTATTTTATATATTCTGCTTGTATTTCATTTATTTTGCTTTTATTTTACATATTTTGCAAATTACTAACACTTTATATTCTAGCACTTTTCTTGAACTTTCTTTCACAAAAATATTTCATGAATTTTCAAAAATAGTTTTCACTACAAAATTCGCAATTTTTACACATATTTAGAATTTGCTTGCTGACGTTCTCGAGGTGTCCCATATGAAGACACGGTCAGATAGATCTCCGTCTGCACTGCATGTATGTTGCGACAAGAGCGTGTGAGCGATGAGAAAATTTTCTTTAGACGTGAAAAATATCAGTGACGTCGTGTTTCTTGATTCAATTCAAAACAATTTACTAGAGATATTGCTTATTGCAGACGTGAAACACTACAATGACAATGAAACAATAATTTTTGCCCGTCATTGAGTTTTTTAACGGTTATCATTGCTCTTGAACATAAAAATATTTTTATTCTTATTCAATTTACTACCGTTGTACAAGCAATACTTATTTTTAAAATTAGTTTAGCTAATATTTTACTATTGTAATTTTAAATTGTGTAAATTATTTTTTTCTTTTTAAATTTTCTGTAAATAAGAGCGTATTTTAGTATTTCATATTATATCCTTTTCTACATATTTGTTACATATTCGTATCATTTTTGTTATCATTTACATGTTTTGCCGTTTAATAGTACGTACTTTTCTGGATTTAGTCATGAGCAATCCTTTCTTCATCGTAGCCGTCTCCTTTCCAGTTACACTCAACTTACACTTAGAAGTACTACACTACCAGACATGAAGGGAGACCAGTCGAGTTACAGCATGTCCTGGGTAAGGCACTGCCCAACTGGAGGAGGCACCTGAATGATAGTTCTTGCTTCCGTAGGTAATAAATTACTTCCTGTTATAAGTTCTGTTGTAACAATGTACGTTTTGTGGATTGTTGATCCAGAAATATTACTTACGGCGAAACGTCTGTTCGCCCGTCTTTGAACTAAACCATACACAGAATCTTCACAAAAATTGTTATTTCCTACTCGATGCAACGGAAGTCGCAACTCTTGAATTTCACACGACTATTCGCAATTTTAATTGGATCTTTATATAAAACTTCAGCAATATCTTCATTTTTTTAATCAAAAGTAGCTTCAAATGTTTGGAACTTTTCTCGAGGAGAGTAAAGAAGGCTAATAAAAATTGATTACGACCGATTGTTTTTAAATCTCTAATTTTTCGAAAACTGTAAAGATTTAAAATATCTTCAGCACCTTCCTACAACTTGTTTATGAATTAAATTTCTTGGTATTACTTGACTTTTTAGTATAGTTGTTTTAGAAGCATACTTTATTCTGCAGGGAAGCCCATTTTTCTTCATTGGAATAACGATGGGATGCCAAATACGTAATCTGGCCCCGAAGGGCACTGAGCAACTCTTTCTCAGCACGCTTTCTTTCTGCTGCGCCGGACGCGAACGTTCGCGTGACTGGAAATCTCGAGGACGTTCACCTGACCGGCGACTTGTTGGTAGTCGGATGAAGTAGGTCCCACCCCCGTTCCAACTCCCCGCGGCGCGGCACCGCGCCAGGCGCCTTCGAGCTCTAGAAAAGAGGGAACGGACACAGCGAGGAGAATTTGCGCCACGTGGTCACCTTGATAGAAAGATAACAATTGCTTTGAGGCCTCTTTGGTTTAAGAGGTGGGAAGAGGCAAGAAAGGTGACATTAGGTTGGGCAAAATTGATCATACCTGACTCCTTGCTCCCACGCAAATCTGTTCTTCTGTCAAAGACTTTAACCTGGTCGACATAACAACAATTGTAGCGTAGAGAGGCCAAGGCAAATACGCGCACTTTCAGCAGAAATTCATTAAAGTTCACAAACACACGGCTAAAGTATGCAAAATGCCGTGCGATAAGTGCTGGGGTATAAAACTGAAAACTGCAACATTTATTCAGAATTAAATGCAACCCGTCAACTTTGCACTTCTAATTTTCAGAACTGAAAAGTGACAGGTATGGCGGACAAGGGAAACTTCTGAAGTTCCGTGAAATTAAAGTTGGTCGCACGATTCCTCAACTATATATTTAAAGTACATGATTCTAAATTACTATTATTGAATATTGTTAAATATTTTTGATGCAGTAGTTCAAAATATGGGTACAAATTTTTACTGAGCCCACCATTAATATGCTTTGTGTAAAATACATTTAATTTTATGAATTTTATCAACATTTACATAAAACAAATATTTTGATTAAACATTCCTGTTCGAGGTAGGCAATCCCTGACATGAATTTAAAAAGAAAATTTTAAGAGATACTCTTTGAATCTCTTTTTCTGTAAAAGATATGTACTTCAAAAAAACATAACATAGGCCAGGCAAGTTTTAATAATTAATATAAATTATACAATTAAGTTAATTCAGTAATTTTTTCGTAATTTGTCCCACAAATGCAATTTGTTCACAAAAATTTACAAATTATATTCTCTATTAAACAAATTATAATGCAAATACTTTATTGTTTTGTAGCATTGATGTAGCTTTATGCTGAATGTATGACTAAATTTCGACTCCCAATTTTTTTTATAACGATGATAATGAGACACCACACCATTTTGTACCATTAATATACGTTATTTCACAAAATATTAATTTCTCCTTTCAAATCAAGATTAGAAAATGTTGGCAACGCACCATCCGTATTTCTTGCATAATATATGCAAATTTATAAATGCATCAAAATCAATCCTGTTGTATTTGTAAATAAATATAGAAATTTACCTACAAACAGAGACATCACTTTTCTATTTCCGTATTTCATTCTCTCACATAGATGGCTCACATCAGCAATTATCAGGTACATAAACTAATGGTGCTACAGAATGGCACAGGCTTTCCCGTATTAGTTTTCTATTTGCTTTGCTCTCGGCTAGCTACTCGCACTTGCCACATACTCTTGCCAGCTGCCATCTATCGCAGTACATTTTTTTTACATTTTCTTAATTTTTCGGTTTTCTAAAATATTATTTTAAGATTATTGCAGAACAGTAAAACTCCATCCTAAATGGAAATTTTATTTGAAAAATTTTCAGCCGTTTTTATGAAAATGGCGCTTAAGCGCTACTGTAAATTCAGTACTTGAAGCTTTTTGTTTTCGAAACATTTCATTTAAAGTTATTAGATGTATTTAACTTGTAAATAAAATAGTGTTTACAAATTGCTGTAATATTAACGGCGTGAAAGATCTTTCAAAAACATACATTTCTGTAATTTTTGAAAAAAACAAGAGAATGCCCCGCCCGAAAAGAACTTTACGACATTTTAAAGAGTGCAGTTAGAACTATCCGCAAAATTTGAAGAAAAAGTTTGGAGCAGTTTTTGAAAAAACGGTGTTTGAGCGTGTCAGATAATGCGAAATTTTTAGTTAGTTATCACAGAAAACGAATGCGTTTTTGACAAAATTCGTTTTTTTTGTTATTTTATTTCAAGCACATGTGCTCATAAATACAATAACATGAAAAATTGCCACTAAAATTACGACGAGCAAGACAGTAAAAAATACTATTTTTTTAATTTTTGAAAAAACAGAATAATAGGGCAATATGCCGGTTATCTTATAAAGTACAGTTTGAACAATTTCTTCCAAAAGTTGAAAGAAAATATGTAAAGCCGTATTTGAGAAAATCTTGTTCTTTTTTTTTAATTGCACTTATTGCTTGCAATATTACGCAAAAACTACTAAATTTTTCGAACAACTATGGAGAAAGATAAATACATTCAACTTTTTAGTTGAAGGGAGACGCTCAAAAAAAATTGAAAATTTCGAAAACTCATCGTTAATTTGGAAATCGGACCTATGCCACTTTTAGACTGTACTTTACTCTTTTCTTACAACAAAATTAAATACAAAAATGGAGCTGTTTTTGAGAAAATTTTCAAAATGTCCGAGGGGCTTCATGTGAAGTACACCCAAATTTTAAAGATTTTTTTTCAAAATTTCAAAGCTTTGACGCGAGACAGATAGATAGGGGTTTCTTCAATTTGGAAAAAAATCCTACGTATGGTTTAGGCGCTAGTGGTGATAACAGGCGGTCGACAGACGGACAGGCAAACAAACTGACAGGAAGACGGACGTTTGGAAGAAAAAAAAACCCTTTGTCGGTATCAAAGATTACTAAAATATGTTTCCGTTGAAATATCGAAATTTATTTTCCGCAGCATTACATAACTACCCCTATATACACATGTGTATATCCTCCGTATATACGTAAGTATACGGGAATGTAAAAATACTGAGATATAAAATAAAATTCTAAAATGCCTATGAATATTCATGGAACATTTTAGATTACCCCTCTGATAGTGACCACTTCCCTATTTTTATAAACATAAAGAACACTCCAAACATTTATAACCATGATTAAGCAATCCCAAGATGGAACTACAATAAAGCAAACTGGAATATTTACAATGACCAAAGGAACCTACCTGAAATTATTTTGCATATATTAACAGAAATCACTGACACTATCATTAATGCATTTAATGATGTCATTACCAAAGCTGCAAATGGATCAACTAAAACAATCAAATCAACAAACATACCAAAACTAGTGCTCTGGTTGGATGACAAATGCAAATTGGCACTCAAAAAACTTAAACATGCCTTCAACAAATACAAAAAACAAAATACCGAAGAAAAAAAATACAATACAAAAAATTGAGAGCTGCTACAAGAGGAACCATAAAAGAAAGTAAAACAAACTTCTGATACAACTATGTTTCAAGTCTATCAATACATAATAATATTAATGAGTCATGGGAAAAATAAAAGCCATTAAAAGAACAAAGAAAGGCAAACAAATAAAGTTTTTAATGTCAAATAATCAAATTATCACAGACCCTTATGAAATAGCAAATTCAATTGCATGTAGCTTTGCCAAGACCTCTAGCTCAAAAAATTACAGAGAAGAACTCTTGAAACACAAAAATATCAACAGAACCTTGCAAACTTTACACGTAACAAAGACTTGGCAACTTATTACTATATCAGTGATCCTATTGGAATTGAAGAACTTAATTCAGCTATCAACAGGACTAGGAAATCCTCACCTGGACCAGACACTATCCCACATATCCTTTGAAAAATCTACCCCTAGAAGGAAAAGAAACATTACTAAAGATAAACATATTTGTGTCGTTTTTTTTAAAACAACGAGAGACTTTTTTACATACGAATGGAAACATTTCTTAGTAATCACGACGCGTTTTCACATTGTCAACATGGGTTTTGTGAATCAAAATCTACGGAAACAGCCATATTTTCTTTTTTTAAAGATGTCGCGCCATCCATGGATCAAAACAAAGCATCTATTGGAATATTTCTAAATCTTTCAAAAGCTTTTGATGTCATTGATAACATTTTACTCTCAAAATTACCTTCGTTTGGAATTCGTGGTGTTGCTCTAGATTGGTTATATTCGTACCTTAAACAACGACCTCAGAGTGTAGAAATACCTTACTGGCATAATGGAACATTATGTACACACCTTTCTGATTCTTTGCCAATTGCATTTCGAATTCCGCAGGGATCGATTTTACGCCCTATTCTCTTCCTACTATACGTAAATGATATGCCCTCGACGATTAGTAACATAAGAATCGTTCCCTTTGCGGATCTTACTAATATTCTTTGCAAGAAACCGTAAATTGTAGAATATCAGATATTTCAAATTGGTTTCGTAATAACAAATTAATAGTAAATGAAAAGAAAACTGTTTCAATGCAGTTCTTCATTTCAAATAAAAATCTCGACACTTACATGAAAATGAAGGCGTGACATTTACTGATGTAAAGGTAAGAAAATTTTTGGTTAATTCAATTCAGTCAAACCTTAAATGGAACGTCAATTTAAATAAATTGAACACTAAATTAAGTTCTTTATGCTATGCTTTCAGAATTCTTTCAAATGGAGTCAGCCTCCACACTGCTCGTTGTGTATATTTCGCGAATGTTCATTCCCGCCTGAGATATGGCATTATATTCTGGGGAAATACATCTTATAGCTCCCAGACTTGTAGATTACAAAAACGAATTGTACAAATAATAAGCAAATCCCACCCACGTGGTTCTTGTAAGCTTCTCTTTATTAATCTAGATATTTTACCATTACATTATCTCTTCCTATATAATCAGTGGTTTTTGTCAAAAATGACTTACTTAAGGCGGGAATATATTTTCAGCCAATGCCGTTGTCTATAAATACAACACTCGACGTAGTAATCATATTCGTCAGGTGACAGTATCTACAGTTCACAACAAATAAATCACATACAAAAGTTTAAGTCCGAAGTAAAATCTTTTCTGCTGCACAACCCTTTCTATCGACGTTTCAACCGCACGACCGAGACTATACCGAGCATCCAAAAGGAAATTAATATTAATTTCAACAATGACATTTAATGTATTTATATGTAATAACATTATTACCATTATCTTATCTCTTAATATATGAATAAGTGGTTTTTGCCAAAAATGACTTAAGGGCGAGAATATATTTTCGGCAAACTCCGTTGTCTATAACTACATCACTGACGTAGTAATCACATTCATCAGGTAACAGTATGAAAAGCTCACAACAAACTGTTTCTATACAATTAGAGACTATACCGAGAATCCAAAAGGAAAGTAATATTAATTTTTAAATTGTCATTTACTGTATTATCAGGTATTATATATCATTTCGATTGTATAATTGTAAATAATCTGTATCAAGTATTGTAATTCAGCTTCTGGGTCAATGACCCCCATCTCGATCAGTTTTTCGTCCAGTTTCCCTGATCCTCGAGCAAATGCTGAGATGGCCCCTTGTTTTGCTTCTGGACATAAATGTAACTTCAAATTAACTTCTCCCCATAGCACGTCATACAAAGTTTTTAACTGTTTTTGACGTAAATAAATAAATAAATGAAAAAAATAATATGGGACTTAAAGGCAACATTTTTCAATTCATCAAGAATTTCACCAAACAAAGAACTTTTAATGTGAGAACTAATGGTAGTCTAAAACCAGTATAACACCTTGAGAATGGACTACCACAAGGTGCAGTTAGTGTTACTCTATTCCTGTCGGCCTTTAACGACGCAGGCTCTGAAATCAGTCATCCATCTCTGCAGAGGAAGATCTATTACAACCACTCAAAAATTGTACAATCTGCCCTAAACAATCTACATGAATGGTCTCTCAAATCAGATTTCAAATTTTCTGCTTCAAAAACTCAATGTATAGTATTCTCCAGACAAAATATGGTGAGTCAGCCCACACTAAAAATGGTCTTACATAAGTTAAAATTTGACCGAAACATAAAAATAGTATGCATTGTGACTCAAAAATGAGCTGGAAGAGACATATTCAAATTTTATCTGAGGAGTGTAAGAAAACACAACATACTCAAGTGCACTTCTTACAATAACTGGAGAGAAGATAAACATATCCAGCTGATGGCCAACAAAGCAATAGTACGATTCAAGATTGACTATGGATCCATATTATATGAATCAGCTAGTAAAAAAGATCTTAGAAAACTTGATGTTATACACAATAAAGCTCTACAAATAATCACCGGATCCTTGCATAGCAGCCCCATTGGCAGCATCCTTATAGAAGCCAAAGAACCAACGCTAGCTCATAGTAGAAAATGCTAACCATTAAATATGTCATCAAAACAGCACAATCAAATAATCATATTATCTTCCATAATATATACACAAAACTTCAAAACTACTACACAGTACAAAAATGCTTTTCACTAGTCTATACCAAAGTTAAAAACCTATTGAGACAGCTATACCATCAGGAACATATATCAGTGAAAAAAGGAAATAATTGTATACTACCATGGGCAATATCTGATATAGTAGCGGATATATCATCAGAAACTCACCAAATAAACAAAATGGAAAAAAAAGTTAGGAAAATCATATTTGATGAATTAGAAAATAAATACAAAAACTCCTCTAAAGTATATATCAAAAGTATCAATAATAGAGCTGGAAAATATGCAACAACAATTACCAAAAGTATTAAAATTACAAACAGACTGCATTCCTACTGTTCTATAATGACAGCCTTCAAAATGTCACAAAAATTCAGAAATAATAATTTTGTCTTATTTTCTACTTCTCTGGAAGCAATAAGCAATATTCCCAATAATTACCCAGGTCTACCAATGATAAATAGTATTCATGAAATATATTATGACACTATACAATCTGAAATTACTCTCATAATTGCTTGCATACCAGCTTAAAAAATATTGCCTGAACACAACACAATGAGCCTTGAAGCAGGAAAATGTAAGCCCTGAAAGAGGAAGTATTTTAAAAATATCACACACCTGCAAGGAAACAAAACATTCTCAAGAAAAGATCAGGTAACAATAACAAGAATAAGAACTGGTCATTGCAAGTTCAGTCATCAACACTTGTTAACTGGAAATCCTCCACCCACCTGCCAGCACTGTGATACCCTTCTTAGAAAGAAATATCGGGAGCGTTCAAAGATATTATACACGAAGCTTTGCAAAGGTTTGTTCCCTGCAAAATTTTTAAAAATAATATAAAATATATTAGGAGAATGAAGAGGGTAACGAGAAAGGCATTCAATAACAGAAAAACAGTAGCGAATATATGAATATTTTTCGAAATCGTTCCAAACAATGGGAGCCAGAAAATAAAATTGCGAAGCATATTTAAAGAATGTTTCAGATGGGAAGGGAAACACTTGTGCAAGATTTTATAAATATGTTCGTAGAAGGAAAGGAAATAAAGAGGAGATCCCAGTTGTTTGTGAGAACGGAAACATGCTCATTAGTAACGACCCGGTAGTTCGCTCTCAACCGCCGAGCGGAACGGACGTGACCTGGCTCTGAGTTGCTCGTGCAGTTATCAGTGACTGAGTCAAAGTCTTATCAGAACTAGTGCGATCGATAACGCGTGTGAATAGGCGTAGTCAACGATCGTTTTGCCGCATTGCGGCAAAACTACAATATAAACAATTAGACAATAGTGCACCGCCACAGAGACAAAACCACCAAGTGTGTTTATATAGTGTCATAACAGAACTAAAAATAGTTAATACCACAGTGAATTGTGCAACAAAATAATACAATAAAGTGCTCACAATGGTAACAGAAGAGGATTCCCTAGGAGGACACATCAGCAGATCCATCGAACTATTAAATAATGATGGAAATTGTGAATTAAACACAATACAAACTAATTCACAACTCTCACAAGAAAACCAAAAAAGCAGATCTTCAACAACAATATCAACATCTACATCAAAATCATATTCTTCAAGAACATCTTAACAAATTAGAACACCAAAACCAAATTCAACAAACCTTAATCATTCACGGACCGATCTAACAAACAGCGCAGATACAACAGCACACATTCCTCAAATACCCGCGAAACGTGCACAGTCACGGAGAACCTCCCACCTGCAGAAGATAGGCCTACAGAAATCAACAGTGAATTTCATCAACCAGAAGTGCACAACATCTACTCACCAAAGAAAGAGGACTCACAAAAGTAAGTAACTATAGTGACGCAAAGCGTAGAATATTGAACAATAGTGCAAGTAAAGACACTACTTCAATAAATAGATATTCAATTTTAGAATCAGTAGACGAATCAGAGGAAATGTAAATAACAATGAACCACAATTAGAAAACATAAAAATACCCCCAATTTGAATCAGAAACGCAGGAAATATAACTCTTCTAACAAAAGACCTAAAAGAATTAATAGGAAATGGGTTTACACTCAAAACCATAGGGAATTCGGTAAAAATACTAATGAAAAACGTTACAGAATATCGAAAAGTCAGAAAATAGTGTGCAGAGAAAAGGGTTCCTTACTACACATACTGTGTGCAAACAGAAAAAAACTTATCAGTAGTAATAAAATATGTACCCGAAATATTCACTGAGGAAGAAATATACAAGGAATAGAAAGTCTAAAGTATCCAATAAAAAAAGTAACCAGATTGACCAACAGAGAACCATTTAAAGTAGTTGCCTTGGAACTATCAAACTCCATTGAAGAAAAGAAAATATTCAAACTAGACAAATTACTTCACTGCATTGTAAAAGTAGAAATATGAAGGAAACCACAAGGCCCCCCTCAATGTCTAAAATGCTTTACTTATGACACACAAAAAATTATTGCACAATGCCCCCAAATTGTGGCTACTGTGCAGAACATCATTGGACAAAAGGCTGTAAATTATTACAATCCATAAATCCATCACCCCCAATTTGTACTCTATGTAAAGAAAATCATATGGCTAGTTCTAATCATTGCAACTACTTTCCAAAAAGAAAGAGAATCCAACAATTAAATCAATTCAATACACAATTCCAAGCTCTACAATCACAACAAAAATATGAAAACAAAACTCACTCGCAAACATTCCCACAACAAACGAACATAAATGAAAATCCACTACATCCAAAATTAGATCTTAATAATAGTCAAAACACAACTTCACCCACATATGCACAAACAGTTACACAAAATACTATACAGTCAAATATTACACAAATAATAATGCAGATGTTACCAACAATAGTTAACCAAATAACAGCTACATTAATTCCACAAATAGAAAACATTGTATCAAATCAAATCTCAAACATAATAAGAAATGGATAAACAGCCCAACTTAAAATCAATAATTCTTCTTAACTGGAATGCAAGTGGCTTACCAAATAAAAAAATATACACTTATCCAATTCCTGAAAAAACACTCAATAACAATTGCATGCATAACAGAAACACACCTTGCCCCAGGTAAACCGTTCAAAATCCCTGGATATAACTGTTACAGAGAAGACAGAATATGTCAACATGCAGCAGGAGGAGTAGCAATACTAATTAAAAAAATTAGACCATTCATTAATTTCTATTCCAAAATCGAACAACCTAGAGCTGATTGCAAAAAAAAAACTTTAAAAAATGAATATTTAAATATCATAACAGCATATAAACCACCTAAAAAACAAATCAATATAAATGAATTAAAGCTAATATTACATAATACAGAACCTACAATTTTAAGGGGAGATCTAAACAGCAAACATATCAATTGGGGCTGTAAAGTGAATACACCTAATGGGAGAAAATTACTAAAAGCATCATCAACATTAAACTTTCAAATCATAGCTCCTCATATCTTACTCACTACCTCAAAAATTGTAATGCTGAACCAGATATCCTTGACATTATAATTTCTAAAAATTTAAAACATATCCTCTATGCTTATGTGTAAACTGAATTAGACTCTGACCACTGTCCAGTTATTCTCACTTCTGATATGATATATATTAAAACTTAGTTGCCATTTGGCTTAGACACAAAAAACATAGATTGGGTAAAATTTCAAACAAACGTCGATAATTCTCTTCCCACAAACCAATTCATGAAAACAAAGAAGAAATTGATATTGCCATAGATACTTTCACTAAAATCATACAAGAAGCAGCAAAATAAGCAAATACTAACCCAAATTATACACCAAAATATACACAACAGACAATACCTATCGGCATTGAAAAATTAATTCAAAAGAAACACAAAATACGCAGGCAATGGCAGCAATGTAGAAGCCCAGACTTAAATAAAAGACTAAAGAAACTAACACATCAAGTAAAACTAGTTTTAGACGAGCACAGAATCCAACAATATTAAAACTTCATTAAAAAAATAAATCCTAAAGACAGTAATTCATGGCAGGTTACAAAACAAATATTGAAAGAACCAACAATCATACCAGAACAAAAGAAATTGATAAAACAGCTTAAACAACAAAGGAAAAATGTGAAATACAAGCAGAACATTTCCAAGAAACATTTACTCCAAATACAACCACAAACAATAACAATTTAAACCATTTCAATAACTGTGAAGTAACAACAGTTCCACACCCAGTAAAATATATATCACTAAGTGAAACATTCCAAACGATCAAACAGCTACCTAAGAAAAAATCAGCTGAAATTGACCAAATACCAATCATACTTTTACAAAAACTAAATAAGAAAGCAATTAGCTATCTAACGGCAATATTTAACTCAATGTTAAGAACAGGGTACTACCCCAAAAATTGGAAACACTCTATAGTAATACCAATTCCAAAACCAAGCAAAAACCCAGCATCTACAGAAAACTATAGACCTGCAAGCCTAATCCCTATTGTAGCCAAAGTAATGGAAAACTAATTCTAAAAAGACTTCTGAAATATATTAATGAAATACAGTACATACCACTTATTCAATTTGGATTCAAAGCAAAGCACTCGACAACACATCAACTTTTTATGAATTACAGAATTAATATATAAAAACTTTGAACAGAAAAAGCATACACTGGCAGTATTTTTAGATGTAACCCAAGCATTTGACAGAGTTTGGCACGAGGGTTTGATATTTAAATTACAAGAATCCGGATTACCCCTTTACTTGATAAAAATAATAAAAAGCTTCTTAAAAGAAAGAGTTTTTTCAGTAAGAATAAATTCAACCTACCCATTATCTGCAACTTTGTTCAATATATTCACAGCAGATTTCTCAACTACACAAAACACAACAATAGCATTATTTGCTGATGACAGTGCAATACTAACCTCTAACAAGTGTCTAAAAACAGCCACAAAAAACCTACAAGATGAACTGAACAAAGTAACACAAAGGGCAGACAAATGGAAGATAAAACTAAACCCGAACAAATGTCTAGCAAAAATATTCACTCTATGCCCAATAAACACTACTCTCAAACCCCTAAAACTACTTGATAAAACACTAGATTGGTTACCAAAAAAGAAACCTATTAAATATCTGGGAATATTAATGGACACCAGACTAACATGGCAAACCATACAAAAGCCAAAATCACACAAGCAAATAGAAGACTTCATTAATTGTACCCACTAATTAACAGAAAAGCCGTTCTTAAAACAGAATGTACACTAGTCCTGTACAGAACAATAATTCTTCCCATTGTAATGTATGCATGCCCAATATGGTACAACACATCGGCGACTAATATCAAGAAAATATAAACATTTCGAAAAAAATCCTACGTATGGCTGTAAATGCCCTCTGGTTCATTAGAAACAATCAATTACACTGAGAATTAAAAACAGAAACTAAACACCATATACTGCTCCAACGCTCACATTCCTTTTTCACATCTTTGCATAATATACCAACAACTGACCACTACAACCTTGGTTCATCAGCAACAACATCCCGAATCAAAAACAGATTTCCATATGATAAATATCTAATACAATTTGCTGACCCCTCTTAAATCTTTCAGAATTAGAATAAACAATGCAAATAATAATCAACAAACTTACCTGTAAAACATCAAACAATAATGACGAACCTGTTGGGCTGCCCTAATTTCTATTTATCTAAAGAATGACTGTATTTGTTATGAATGTTGTCCTTATTTAAATGTCGATTGAAAGGTATTCTGCTGTCTTATTTATTTGTATACTTGTATTTTAAGTTGTTATTATATGTAAACAATCCCTGTAAAGCAGTTATGCTGGTCTGTGGTAATAAATATATAAACAAAATAATAACGACCGGCAAAAGCTAATGGGTTTAATATGTATTTCAGTTCGGTTTTCAAAAGCAATACAAACCATTCATTAATTCAGGGGTCTTCGGTTACAAATCAGTTTAATATTGAAGTGAACGTTCTACTGAATAAAGTAAAATATATGAAAAATGGTAAGTCAAGGTGTCCAGATGACATTTCTACGGACATAATTAAAATGGAAGGAGATTCAAAATTACTGCACCTGATTAGAATATTTCACGTATCCATGAACAATTCTAAAGTACCTGAGGACAGGAAATAAACTTTTGTCGTACCAATTGTTAAAAGTGGTGACAAAACTATATTAAGTAACTATAGGCCGTAAAGTCTTATGTCAGTGGTCTGCAAACTTATGGAGTATCTAGTTGCCAGTTACATTAAGCAAGAGTGGGAAATCAAAAAATGGCTCTATAATGGCCAAGACGGCTTCAGGAGTGGTTATTCATGTGAAAGGCAGGAAGCCACACTATTTCAGGATCTAGCAGATAAAATTGACGCGGGCGGGAGAGTAGACGCAATAGTTTTAGATTTTGCCAAAGCGTTTGATGTCGTTTCCCACGATCGGCTCGTACAGAAAATAATGAATTCAGGCATAGATTTCAGGGTGGTGGCGTGAATTAGCGAGTTTCTGCGAGACAGAAAATAGAAAGTCCGAATTGGCCATGAGTTTTCTTTCGGGGCAAGCGTTACGGTAGGAATACCGCAGGGGAGTGTCATTGAACCTCTTCTAGCGTTCTAGCGTTCGTCAGTGATCTGCCAGCGCACTTAATCTCAAATGTTCGGATATTTGCATAATATATCGTAGTGTGTATTCGAAAGAAGACGAAGAAATGTTGCAATGGGATCGTGATGCGTTACATTGCTGGGCGGAAAATAATGGAATGACCATAAACAGCTCCTAAAGTAAATTCATCACATTTGTGAGAGGTCATAATTACAGAGAAACAAATTACCATTTAAATAAAGACATTATTCCGATAGATCTTTCATGCAAGTACATAGGAATCCATTTCGATAGAAAATTAAGCTGGAAAAGTCATGTAGATTTTGTTGTAGGGAAAGCCTGGAGATCTACCCACTTTGTAATGCGCACCTTAAAAAAGAGTACGGCAAACGCCAAGGAAATTGCTTATTTATCGCTTGTTCGTCCGATATTGGGATATGGAACAATTTGTTGGGATCTGCAGAAAATTATACTGTGTAAAATATTTTAAAGAATTCAGCGTACGGCAATTAAATTCATTTTCAGGAACAAGAAATTGGCAAAATGGGGTTCTCTCGAAAAGAGGCGATCAGTAGCAAAGCTATGCGCTTTGTATAAAGCTTATAGCTTGGGAAGAAAGTAATCAGCGGCTAAGTATTCCTACATACATCAGTATGTGAATGATAGGCACAAAATAAATTTAAGACTGCAGAGAACAGATGTGGGGAAATTTTTATTTTACAAACTGAACGATATAAGAATGGAATACATAGCCTGCAAAAACGTTTGAACCCTTCCTCGTAGTGTACAAAAATTTAGGAAATTAATTTAGGGTATTACTAAATAAATGAGGGAAATAGGTGACAATAGTAGGTTATAGAGCGATGCGTCAGTAATACATTGTGAAGTGAGGTGTTGTGCAGTGTAGAACAGAGAAATAATGTAGGAAGTGTTTAAAGGATCATAGTGAAATGAAGTGAAATGAAGTGTAGAGAAGTGCAGTTCAACAAAACTTCAGTGCGGAGTTTGATTATGATGTTTCTTTTTTAAGGTAATTTTAAATGTTTTATGAATTAGAGAGTTTGATTTCATTATTTTTATTATTAATGTTATAATAATAATAATAATTATTATTATTATTATTACAAAATTAGCATGTTAGCGTATTATTTTATTTATGTAATTAGCTGCCACGGGTTTATGCCCATTTGCAGTTCAAATAAATTTATTTATCTGCAACTTTCAACATATTTTAACTCAATGTCTTATGTTTCAGTGTAGCCGACTCACGTACCTAGAAGGAGAGCAAAATCCTGACTTGATGCTGTCGTCCAACGAATACCAAACACAAATATTAAAATTCTGTAAAGACAGCAATATTCTCAAAGAAATCTAATTGTAAAATATATACTAGTATGGATACTGCAGTAATATTTTAACAATAAAATACAAATAATATCTGTCTTCACATATATACTATATTGTAAAGTTAACATATTAATATTATTAAGTGGTATTTAAAGTAGTCGCTAATGACCCCAGCTGTTGATACGACCATAACAAACTAAAAAAATAATAAAATTCACGTGAGTGTATCTATAACTCCAACAACAATTCTTCGTCTTTTTAACAAAAGTATTTGAGATGATATAAGCAAATCTATTCCTCACGGAAATATTTTGATTAATACAATTATAAAATCAGAGACAAGATTTATTAAAACCACTTGAGCTCCATTGAAATTAAATCTTGTTTTTAGCTTTTTTAATATTTTGTTTCATTTAGACCTCGCATTTCCTACGCCTACCATGACAAATCCTAGGGACTTTCTTAAGAATACTTAATTATCTGGAGGTTGTGGTGCAGAAGAATAGATGGTAATCAATTGGAGCGAAGCTTGTTTGCTTATTAAGAACTTCCTGAAAATCCGCCAGATATGATTGTGAGAACCATAAATTAATTGAGGAACTCGGGCTTCAATGCTCTTCTGTTAATTAGGGAATATAGTACATATCTGTGTGGTAGTGCGAAAGTCACATCTCTTGTAACTGTATGATTAATGATCGCTTTATACAAATTGTGGTGAATTGAAAACGTAATGATGAGATATAACATAAAATAAAAGCCAGAATTGGATTGAAATAATGAATTGCATAGGATATTACTGTAACAAAATAATTGTATTAGATTATTAGTTTAGAAATTATCCATACAGGAGAATATGATTATGTATTTAGGATTATTTGTGCCAAAATGGACTTAGTGATACCACTGTAAAACTGACTTTTTTACTCACTGCATCTGTTGATGTATAACTTCTAATGATTTTATTTCCCGACAAAACACAATTTATTGTAATAAAATAAAATTTACAAAAAATCAAAGATATTATTCTAGATGTCTTGAAATCTGCTGTTAAAAATAAATTCACACAATAAACTTAACTAAATCTCCCGACAAAACACTTAAATAAATCATCAGTTTAGATTTTAGATTTATTTAGTCAAAGAGACAAATAAAAACTGTATGAAACGTATGAGGGTGAAGATCATCTAGGCTCATTTTCTTGATTTCCAGAATCACTTCTCACCAGTTTAACTGTAAATATTTGAAAAATAAGTACATAGTAAAAAAACATAAAAAAGATTTAAAACGCTCGAGATTAGTGACATTTCATAAACTAGACATTTTCGTTCCCCAGTTATAGAAAACTTATTTTCAACAGTAAACAAACTGAACATTTGATTTTTCTGCATTGCTAACAAAATAGAACTCGCCCTTACCTCTAATCCTACCACTACAAGCAAAAGAGTTCAATAAAACGTGTACATAGTGAAGCTACATTTACATCCAGAAGCAAAAGCAAGGGGGCATCTCAGCATTTACTCAGTGTATCAGGGAAAATGGACTAAAATCTGATCGAGATGTGGGTCATTGACCGGGAAGCTGAGGTACATTTTTTACAAACATATTAAGTATATTAAAAAATTATCCAATACAAATTTAATATAATTCATTATATATAATGGTTTTGTTAAAATAAACATTATTTTTCTATGATGATCGGTATATCAGTTACCTTAATGGATAAAAATGCACATTTAATTTCTCAAGTTTAAAGTAATTGAATGCTGATTTTGTCTTATACAACTAACACATAACTTTTTCACTTCTTTTAGTCACAATTCATCATATGATAATACTCTAATGCTTCTATGATAATACTCTCAATTCACACTTGTTATGCCACACTCCTGCTGTTAGCGAATACACACACTCATGCCACACTCAACACAACGTATTATCTCACATTAGGCGATCTTCTCAAACGAACATTTCAGTAAGATGGTAGACATTTTTGTACAACAAATGATATCAATTTACTCTTAATTTCCACAGGAGACCAGATGTTCACACGCCCGTTGGAGTCCGAGCGAACTCGCACTTGGATGTGGGGAACGCTTGGTGTCGCGCGAAGCAGAAGTGCTTCTCGGCAGATCTACACCGAACGCCCCTGCGCAACGCCTCATAGGCAACCGTGCACTGCGGTGCTGCCACGCGGGCAGCATGACAACTGGCGCAGATGCTGCTCCTCCCTCATTGACCTGTCACTCACTGCTTTTGAAAATAGGAGCCCAAATGTTGAGAATGTTGCAGCAGTAGAGTGCAATGAAATAAATGATTTAAAAGTATTTTCAAAATTAATTTGGGGTGTTTTAATTAGATTAGATTAGAGGGTTACAAGATACACGACATATTCTCCACCAGGAGGCGCAGTCGCATAAAACGCAGGCTCCGAACGGGGGACTGGAAATGTCTGTATACTGTGCATTAGTCTATTCTCCTATTCCACAATTCCATCTCTTCGTGTCTGCTGATATTTTAATGTATAAAATAATGTTTATGAAAAATGCGAAAAATGGTCAGTTTCGTATTAGCAGACCGACAGGCTTAGGATTATATCTGGGACAGTTTCGGATATATCAGATTACTAAAGGTTCGAAGCGAATCCAATTTAAAACAGCTCACTTACGATCGTATTGAGAGGAGAGAAATGGAGTAGAATCAATGGTTAGTAACCTCGTCTCGTATCTGGAAACTTTTCAAGGAACAATTACTCTATCCACAGCCTCTTTAGCAATGCTTTGAATAAGAACAAAAGCTATCGGACCTAACAATCCGATGATCATATGCAGTTATTTCGAACATTGTTTTCAAATTATACTCTTACTCTTATGAGAAGTATCGCAATCTATCTTCAATCGGTTTAACTGTTCGGTTGTGACTTAAGATGTCGCTCAATGGTTCAGTATATTAAGTTTTAAATATAATTATTGGAAGATTATCTGTCCTCAAAATAAAAGAGAACTTCAAAATTTGCAGCAAATGAAATATCAGCATAATTTTCTCATGTTACAATTTTTCATAGGAAACATTGAAATGAGCGAACTAAACAACTATTCCTGACATCTATTGGACCATTCACGTTAATTATTATTAACTCACTTTCAAAGAAGCTAATGAAAATCGAATTACCAAAATTATGGATTAATAAACCATACTTCAAATATGTTTGATAAAGGTGTTTGATTAAGACTTCTTGACAACCACAAATAATATGTTGCGATTCAGTGAAAAAGCAATTTCGAAACACCCTCATCAATGTCAAAAATCACGATCGTATTCTTCACTTTGACTGTCGTTTGCCGCAAAGGTAGAAAATTATACACGTATGCCGATATTGTGTTGTACGTCTGAAATAAACTTAAACGTAGAGTGCTGAATACGTATCATGTGAACTGAAATTCCTATTTGTCCATATCATAATCAGTAATCACTGAGAATCAGTGACCTCTGGGAAGCATAACTAATTACTGTTATCGTTTTTGAAATGTTCAGTGATGGGTAATCTAGATTTTCAGTGTTTCTACGTAACTTTCTACGTATGTGAATTGCAAAATTTAATATATTCCCAAAGTATTAGAGTTTGTGCTACAATCACCATTTTGTTAGCCGACGTTAACACATAGGTTTAATATATTTTATGTACGTAGTATATAGTTTATATATTTATTATGTATAATATTTTATAACATAGGTATATATTTTGTAGTTTTATTACAAAACTTATAATAAATATATAATATATAATATAATCCTATATTTTTCCACAAGTGTGAGAGCGTCTAGAACAGGTGATCCGTCTCTATAATCCCTTCTCCAGTAGTGTCAATCGCCTCACTAATTAACCAAGACATCGTCGAAAATCCTCCCACGCATGTATTTCCGCCCTGAACCTCTACACTCGGAAGCCGTTCAACCGCCGCCAATGTTAGCTGTTCAGATTAACTGGGTACGGTATTCTCTGAGACCTGGTGCGCAGATATCCTCCTGTGGCGATTAGCGCATCAATGCTAGGGCGTCTGTCTTCTGCGAAGGACGTCAATGGGCGGATCGGCGATATGCTTGGTATAAGAAGGTTTAGATCAGGGATTCCCAACATTTTTCTAACATCCTTTTAAGTCACTTTTAAGAGAATGATTTGCTTCATTGTTTTTTTATTGTAATACACAAAACATGATACATACATAACTTAAATGACTAGTGATATGATTGGTACAAGAGTATGTTACTGCAGTATTTGTGAAGACTCTTTTCGTTAATGTATTTAATTTATGGCAGATTTAATAAAGATAATTTTTTTTATTTTCGATCAAAGTATGCTACTTTTTGGAGAACAATTCTGCGCGGTTTATCATGTGTGTTTTAACGTAAAAGAAAAAAGTACATACTATTTTATATGCTGATCACCAGTGATTCAGGTCCTACTTGTTTGTGTAGTGATGCAGTTGACTCGAACATTATTTGCTTCTATTGAATTAATTTTAGTCGAAGGAGTGAAAATGGGAGTTTTAGGAAATATTTGCTGTTAGGTTGCGGTTGTGCGTGGAAATATATTTTTCTCATAATACTCACATTACTACTCATGATGTACTTAAAATACATAATACTCGTTTCCGGTATTATGTATTTTATTTCTACATGTTTGCATATAGCTTTAGACATTAGTAAAAGATTGCCCAAGAAAGATGTATTTGCCCAAAGATGTATATGTAAAAGATTGCCCGAGAAATAAGTTGTTGGAGGAAAGTACATTATTTGAATTCATAGACTTTTCTGTAATTGAGATTGTGCACAAAGGGGGGAAAGTTTGTAATTTTTCTGAGTAAGTTATTATGAAGCGGTAGGAAAATTTTGTTAATACACATCATGGACGAAATGAGTAAAGCATAGATGTGCGCATTGGGCAAATAAAGGTTATGTAACATTGAATTTATATATTTTAGTGTAGAATTTCGAATTAGCAGATGGTCAAGATCTGTACGTTTTCCCTAGGATTTTTTTTTTCTTGGTGGATATGGTATGTAAATGTTAAGCGACGATCAAGATACACACCAAGATGAGTCAATATGTTATTAAAGATTTGAATAATTTTGGAATTATTCGCAATTTTGAGATTGGTCTATAATTATCAATTTTTGATCAGTCATTTGATTTAAAAATTAGTTTAATAAAACTTCTCCATATCATTGGAAATACTCCTTTCTCTAAGGATTTAGTGAATAAGGTATGATGAATTGCTACAATGTTTACGTTAAATTTTTTTTAAAACATTGATGGTATATCATCGTGTCTGCACCTGATCTGCCATCAAGTTTCTTATTTCAAATAATACTTCAATTTGAGATATTATGAGTGTTCCCGATATTTATTATTGAATTTACATAACGATTTTCAATTTCATATTCAGTTATATTGAATTTTGCAAACTATTGGTTTCCCTCAAAGAGTTTGTAAATTTCCAATTTTTTATATTTTAATATTAATAGACTCCTCAATTTTCCGTATGTAGTTATTATAATCAACAATGGCTTTATTTTTACAAACTTTCCAAAGTTTTGAGAAATTTAAATAATTTTAGTCAGTCACGGAGGATTTAAATTTTGTATATGCTAATGACTTATCTTTAAGTAATTTTCTTAAATCAATAGAATACCAAGGCAAATATATGGTGGAATATATTTTATATTCAGGAACATATTTGTCAATTACATCATAGATTGTTTCATATAAATACGTAATCCATTCTTCAAGGGAATTTTTTATAAAAAATGGTAGCTATTTGAATGAAATTAGTCGTAATCCGCATTAACAAAATCGTAATTAGTTTCAATAATATCCAATGACGATAATTGTTCATCAACTGAAAATGCAATATCGAGTGCAAGGTGAAACATCACAGACTACCAACGGACATTCAAATATTCATACACTCCAATTTTAGTCATTTACTAAAATCAAATCTACAATTCTACCAGACTCATTGACGATGTTTATTTGAAATCAATTTACTTAATTCTTAGTTTTGCTAAAATTGCACTAGAATTTCTCTTTTTTGATGATGGATTTAAGAAATCACAACCCACACCATAGTCATTATTGATCCACTTTGAGTTTGAAAGACTGAAATCATCGTACATTTTTGAATCAACATTCAAAAATTTGTTCAATATTTTCGGTAAATTTAGTAAATGATTCCAATGATGATTCTGGAGAAAAGTAAACAGTTCCAATTATAATTTCGATATCCACAGATTTCATTACTACAAAGATTTGTTCTGCTTGAAAATTTGGTGTATCAATTTTTGTACTAAGAAATTTACGATGGACCGCTATTGCAACACCACCTCTGCTCTCGTGGATGATAGTCGATGTTGATCTGTTTTGTCTAAAAATAATATAATTTGGTAAATTTAATTCAGTACTGGATATATCCTCATTCAACTATGTCTCAGTTAGGATTATAACGTTCGTATCATGTAATGTAGATGAAGAACATGCGATAGTTGAGAGTTTAGTTCTCAATCTGGTGACATTCTGATAATATTCTGAAATGTTTGTGGGCAATTGCCTGATATTTAGTTTTTCTGCAAAGTTTGAGAACATGATTTACCTTCGGTAGATATATTTACTAAAGTTCGAACTCCATTTACGTTTTCAATTTGATATCAGTATTTGCACTATCAATTTCTGTTTTCAGCTTCATCAATATATCCTTCAAATTCTCTCTCTGACATAATGTGCGATCAGCTCTGATTTTTGCTTTGCCTTTCAAAAGTTTTAAAACTAGATATGAATTTGGCATTATCACTATTAAAGGCCTTTGTGTCGATTTGTTTATGCTGCCCATACAAACAGTTGATACATCAACATCCTTATCTAGAATTTCATATAGAAATGAACTCACTATTTGTTTATCTTTGAACAGGCATTCTTCAGTTGACAATTCAAGGCTCTCACTTACATCGTACACAATTATATTTTTAACTAATTGTTGTCGCTGAATAAATTCTGCATACAAGGATCTCCTTCACACAATTCTCCTTCTCACGATTTCCCAAATCAGGACAATGAGTCTGTTTATACCTTTCATTTCTTCTATCAGAGATTCGTTAGAGTTTTCTACTCTACTAGTTTTGTACAATTTTATTATTTAGCTTTGCTAAAGCACTTTTGTTTGGTCTTTACTCTGACAACTTTTGCAGTAAAACATCATCTCTATTTTCATATTTTTAAGAAAAATAACGTTAGTTTCTGTTGCTGACAGTTTCTGTGGCATTCCGAGTGATATTTAGACCACCATATATCACTATTCACATATTCTACGTCACCTTTGATCACGATCGAATATTCAGTTTGCACTTACCGCACACCTCCATAATCTCGAGATACATTTACAAGTGATCAATATAATATGATGTTACTAAATTACATTAGTGACTCAGTAATGGCAGGCCTGTTGCATTACCGTGAGACAGCACGATTGAAGCCAGGTCGAATACGGCTGGTGGCAATTTACCTATGACAATTTCTGATATGAAAGAAAAATTGCTAGCCTTCAAGGAATTTAGATTGGAACGCAACAATGGCATTCCATGCTGTAAGATGGCAGCAACGTTCTGTGAATTATAAGTCTCATTGTTAGGATATGATTTAGCAGTATGAAAAGCAGTTATAATGATCGAATTTGTGTTGATATTTGCTTGAAAATATATAGACTGCACCAGATGTTCTATGATTTGTAATAACTTTTTTAACAAACTATGACTGAGATGTGCTTTCAGAGAGAAATAGTGGCATACATACTATAACCATTACTAAGGGCGAGAAATTACGTGCTGTTTTAGCACGAATAGTTTCATTAATGCCAGTAGGCTTTGTTTGCTCACAAGTAGAGTTGCTCACTCTCAATATGCCCTTCTATGCCCAAATATGCCCTTCTCAATGATGGTGATTACACAAGTGGAAAGAAAGAAAAATATCATTCCATTTTCACTGACGTTATTTAAAGATACAAATGGGATGTCCACAAAAACATTTTGAAGAGGAAGCGTTACAAATAAAATCGTAGCCATCATACCGGATAGCCACGTGGTATGAAGATTACAAAGAAAAAATAGTTTCCTTACAGATTTAATGCTAATGCAAATTTTATTTAAATAAAAATGTAATTAATTTTAATTATTAATGTTTTTGCAATAATTCCTTTTACAAGAGATTTTTAATTGTGAAATGCGTTTTTGCACACCCCACTTTAGGTAGAATAAATGTCTTTTTGAATACCTGTTTTAATAAAAATAAATCCCTGAACGTTGGGGCTCTAGGTATAATTTAGAATGGTTAACCACCATTCCGGGAACTTTTTGATTATTCCTCATATACTCCTTGACATCCATCCTTAGCACAACCATCAAATACAATAAGCTTGTTAGAAGGTGATTTAAGGAAGAGTATCAACATAAGTTTAAGTTCTCTTTCAGTAAAAGTCACAATGTGTAAAAATGTATTTTCTCAGAATTCTGTAGATTAATGTAGGAAGTGCAGAAACCATTAAAAAGTATTGAAAGTCAATACTGTAACACAGTGAATGTGAAAGTTGATAGAGATTAGATTATTACAACGTAAAGCACTACAGTAACTAGTAGTACACAACCAAACTTAGAACTTAATGCATTTGCAATGAGCTGTAGTCCTTTCGCTCGTGCCTCTGCAAGCGAGAGCCACGCTTGTGCTGTGGTGACGGGTTGCGTGGGCGAATGCGAATTATTTATAGTAATTGGATATGAAAGCGAGAGTCATCATTCAGACTACATAGAAGCTTAATTTTTAGCAGTATTGATGGCTATCTACCAATAAGTAGATCGTGTTGTAAGAATTTCTTTGCTCTATTGCATATCCTTAACAACGGAGTTAAAGTCGTCGGAAGAGAAATAGTAATATAAGCGAAGAGATCCACTGTGGATGGGAAAAGTGTTTTCCCGAAAGTTAACTCTGGAAAATTATTAATAAAACTTATTAAAACTTTTGTGGAGATTATTTCCTTTACCATACTTTTTTAATTTATTTTATCCGATGGCCTTACAGAGTTTAAAAGTTTAACTTCTGTCATTTGTAAGTAAATGGAGCATCTCATAGCTGAGTACTTGCGAAATGAATGGGGCAAATTAGGATGGCTGTATGGAGGCCGACATGTTTTTCGTAAATCATTTTCATGCAAGAGCCAAACTATTTCTACATGTCAAGATATCACTGACGCACTGGACCGTGGAAAATGGACGGATGCAATCGTAATAGACTTCTCTAAATCGTTCGATCTTGTTGCACCTGACATTTTACTTAAGAAAATTGCTGATACCGTTATCGACGTCAGGGGCGTTAAGTGGATTCACGAATTCTTGAGAGAGCGATCGCAACAAGTCCGAGTTGGACAAGTACTATCTGGGGAGGCAAAAATTACATCTGGAGTTCCTCAGGGAAGTGTCTTAGGACCCTTGTTATTTATAGCCTTTATCAACGATCTACCTACTTCTATTGATTCATTAATGCGCCTTTTTGCGACGATTGCTTCATTTATCGAATAATAGAACCATCTGAAGATGAACTTGCACTGCAACAGGAACTAAATAAAATATACACATGGGCTAAATCAAACAAAATGGAAATAAATGCCGACAAAAGTAAGAATATCAGTTTCTCAAAATCTATACGTCAGAATCCCTTAAATTATTCTTTGAAGTACCGGCACATTGATCCCCGAGGTGATCAGCTGTAAATACTTAGGAATTAATTTGCGTAGCGACTTAGGATGGGGAGAACATAAAATTATAAAGTAAGAAAAGCTTGGAAGTCATTTCTTTTTGTCAAGAGAATTTTAAAGAAAGGTAACATGGAAAGTAGAAAATTAGCTTACACATCTTTAGTGATGCCAACTCTTGAATACGCGTCAGCTTGTTGGGATCGGTACAGAATAGGTCAAATAAAATAATTAGAAAAGATACAAAATAAGGGCAGTGAAATTCATAAATAGAGGGTTTGCAAGGGAACGTGTCACACAAACACATTTCGAATCAAGAAGAATGCAAGAATATGTTGTATGTTTAAAGCGTATAATAAGTCTCCAGCGTGGGAGGGAATAAGTGGAAGACTAAACAGTTCTGCACGTATAGAGAGAAAAGATCATAAATGGAAAATAGAAACTCAATGGCAGCGAACTGATACCGGTAAATATTCATTTGTAAATCTCACAATTAGGGATTGGAATGAAATACCTGCAACAGGCATGGAGCCCTTTCCTAAGGATGTAAAGTGTTTTAAAAATTGCATGAGAAGTCTCAAATAGTATTTTTTCTTTTTTTATTTTCTTCAAATTGTTAGCTATTTTTAGTGAAGTGAAGTGCAGTTCCAAGGAAATTCAGTGTGATATGCGACATTACCAATGTTAAAAATAAAATAAAATATAGTGGTGTGGGGCTGGGCGTTGCAGTGTAGTGGAGTGTGGGGCTGGGCGTTGCAGTGTAGTGGAGTGTGGGGCTGGGCGTTGCAGTGTAGTGGAGTGTGAGGCTGGGCGTTGCAGTGTAGTGGAGTGTGGGGCTGGACCTTGCAGTGTAGTGGAGTGTGGGGCTGGGTTTTGCAGTGTAGTGCAACGCAACAAGACGTAGCAGAATTGAATAGAGTAAATGGAATAAAATTTAAGATTAGAATTAGATACAATAGAATACGATAGAGTATAATTAAATGGTATTATTATTATTATTAATTATTATTATTATTATTATTATTATTATTATTATTATTATTATTATTATTAAAATGAGAATAACTTAACGTAACGGAAAACGGAAAACTTCCTAATATTATTTCGAGTATTCGTACTCGTCAAGTTACGTAATTTTATTTATATGATAATAATGTCGGTTAATGATTTAGTGAACGAATAAAATAAGAAGGTTTATAAGGATATTAATGTTTTAAACGAGTTTTGATTTTTGAAGGTGGTTTGAAAATGACTTTGGGGAGTCTGGATTTAAGTCTGTTGGGGTGTTTGCTGGTTGCCCTTGTTGAAAATGGTGCGAACTTAGGCAGGATGGTAAGAGAGTAAAAAATGTCGATTATAAGTTGGTCAGATGGTCTGTTATTAAAGGTTTTCGGAGTTGATAATGAATTTTTTATTTGGTATAAACCATGATGCGTTAATGAGGTTTCGGAGAAATTTATTGTGGAATGTGGAGTTAAATATTGACAAAAAGGGGCTCAGGACACTCCTAATTCTCCTGCGTATATTAAAAAAATATTTTTTAAAAGATACTGTCCGTTTTGATAGTTAATATTCGATTTCATAGAAAAGTTTTATTATTTAGTCTCTATTAAAATTTTCATTGCTGCTTGGTGTGCGCTTAATTGGTGTAATTTATACAAGCCCGCATGCCCTGTACAATCTTAAGGCTATGCTCTTGTTTATACACGTTGGTCCTGAAAGTTATCGTTGATGAAATTAATTTGTTATATACTCTGTGAGCGATAAGAGACAAATATTGAAGCAAAACAGATATGAGGGGATTGCATGAATATCATTTATATTTTTCAGAAGACGCAAATGTATTAATTGTCATAGCATTTTTAATAGTGTTGGAAGAAGGTAGGACCTCTTAGGATCTCATGAGTTTGTAGTTGAAGTACATGAACAGTATTCTTGAAGGCTTTTAGTATACACATTTTATCGATATGAGGATTAGCATATCTTATTTTTACTGATTTTTTGTTAGCATATTTATTTACTCAAAGAAGCTATCCTAAATGTTCATAGTTTAAATATGTATAAAACATCATATACTCACATTCATAATATATCTGTCCTTCCAATACTCATATATTGCATCTGTTCTAAGTATTGAATAACATTGTAAACAACATCAGTATTGTCTCGTGCTTAGTACGTGTTGAAGACTAATAATTGGACAATTACAATTATTGAAATCGTCATATATTTTTGATATATTTTATTATGTTTTATCGAAGTATAACAATTATCCAGCAGTATCTTCCTTCTGTCGATAATGAATTACAACAGCAATATTATTTGAATATTTTCGTCGCATTACAGTGCTTTGTTTTCTCTCTCAAATTCACTTAAATTATTAATATTGTATGTGATATTTGCGGAAATATTACTGATATATACTGAATATATTTAGTCAGAGAGCAACTACAATTCATAAAATACAGAGAAGTTGCTTAAAATCGAACAGATGTCAATAAAAATTCAATGTGAAAAAAGGAAAGTATATATAAGAAATTTTCTGGGCTGGTATGTCTAGGTCTAGTTGACAATTAAGGGCCAAACGTTTCGTCTTTAGTAGCGGCAGGGTCGCGGATGCAGTATCTGAGGGCGGCGTTTGGTTGGCTAAGTAAAAAGCAATGTACATTTCAAGAAAATTAAAAAATGAGACCGGCGAAATATAACCAAATGATAATGAATTTACTAAATAAATTAATAAACTACGCAACATTCAACAGACCATTAAATACGACGATGACGTGAATAGTTAAACGATGCTGTCTCAAGACAGGAAGAAATGCAATGCGCAAAGGTTTTGTGGAAACCGTATCTTGCAGATATGATTTTTTTCACCAGCAACGACAATGGCAAAAGTAACTCTATCGACAGCAGTGCTAATAAAATGAGTAAGGGCAGCGCCAGCGGCATGGGAAGTATCGAGAGCTGCACTAGGGTTGCGCACAGGCGGCACCGGGCAGTGCCAATCGATGGGCAGTCCTTGAATATTTCACTTCGTGCGTCGACGTAGTTCCAACTCCAAGCGACTGGCTTCCCTCTGTCCCTTCCCTCTGCCCTCTCCGACACACCCCTCCTTCCTACCTCGTTTATTCCTGTTCACCCATTTCATTCCATCCACTCCACTTAATGTTTTTCAGCTCCGCTTCTCACTTTCCTACTCCGTTCGCTCCTCCACGTCGCTCTCCCTTCCTACATCAAACTCTTTCCTCTACGCCCTGCTTCTCTCCTCTTAGTCCCGTTTCCTTCCCGCCCCTCCTTTTTATTCCTGCCACGCTTCTCTCCTCCTTATCCGGCTTCTTCCTTCACATCCCTTTGCGGTGGCGATGATATAACGGCTGGCGTATCGGACTGTTATACCGAAGGTCGCGGGTTCAAACCCGATCGAAGTCGTGGTTCTAAGGGCAAAAAAATCCCTCGTACGCCTTCCTTCGGAAGGGAAGTAAAGTTGTCCGTTCCATGTTAATAGATGTACTGCATGTAAAAAATCCTCAAGCCGAAATGAAGCCTCTGAGCTAAATTCAAATCGCCTGTTTCGTCGCCCAACAAATATCTCCTTTCTCTGCTAGTTGGTGAAAGGAATGTAGAGGAATTTGCGTGGTCAGACGGAAGTGGCCTGAGACACGTCGCGTAAAATTAGGCATCAATTCAATTCAATTCACATCCCGCTTCTCTCTCCACGACCCGCCCCGTGCGGCCCCGCTCCTTGCCCCAGCTCGCTCCCTACCCACGCCTTTCCAGGAGCTGCCCGCCGCCTCCGGCTGACAAAAAGCTGTTTCCGTGTGGATTACGGGCGGGGCCCGAGAGCTGCAGCCTCTCCGGCGGCCCCGAGAACCGCTCCCGTGCGGACCAGTGGTGTAATAAGAAAACTGCCGGGCTTACGAAGGTTCGTTGAGCACCACCAGTCACAGAGACGTAGCGGGGGTAAAATCATGTATAGAACATAACCGCAACTAGAAGAATAGAATTTATAAAAGGACGATCAATCAAATCTCTGTAGAGAAGTTGAGAAAGCAAACAGAATGACCGAGAGGTGGAAAGATGAGATAATAGTGAAGAGAAAAAACAAACACGATATTTTGCAAGGAAATACTGTGAGAGTTTTGTAAAAATAACAATATTGTTTGGTTGACATGTCAGAATGTCAAAGCAAATACTTGTATGGTTACTTAAACGTCTTATCGTTCAGTTTTCCTTGTAATATTTGGAGCCACTTCCAATAGTGATCGTATTTGAAATGCTTTACAAGATCGTGAAGAGACTACAAAGCAATATGGATTTGATAGTGATTTATTAATATTCTAAAGTGAAATAGTCCTTCAATGCAGTTATGTTGCTATTGGTATTTTCTAAATACTAATTTTTTGAAATTTTTTCAATAAAAATTGTGTGGTAAAATTTTATTTTCGTAATTTCTATTTTAAAGCAACCAATTACTGAGTGTGAGGAAAAAGCCCTGGAAACGTGATTGGCGGATTATTTTCATTTCTTTCAAAATATTCATTTGAAATGTTATTTCTTAAGATTTCGACTGAATTCACATTGAATTACTAGAACTTCAAGAAGCTTTGGAATAGTCAACTAGTAACCCACCGGACGAAGGGACTAGTAAAAATGTTATAAGAATCCCTTCTTTGTTACCAAGCATTGAAACAACGCAACAAACGGGAATATTGAACGATCTACGAACTGAAAGAGTTTGCTTGCCATCTCTATAGTAAAAGAACAATAGTGGTGAAGATGGTAATAAAATTCATAGTTCATTTGCCAATACACATACATTTTCGGTACATACTCGGTTTCAAATATTTCTCGATTTAAAATGTGGCTAATTATGCTCGTAGATAATTTTTAATAATTTAACTATGTATAGTAAAAGAAAGGGTGCAGGTTTCGACGTTCAAGGAAATATCAGCATATTTTATTTCCCTCCATACATCACATTTTTTTTCTCTTTGACGATCAAAAAAGTTTAAAATTTAAAGATCTAAGCTAGCACTGAGCTCCTATTGCTTGTGAAAATTTGCTTACTAACTGTGGTGTCACACCTCCCCAAACGCCACCTTCGTAATAGTTATCGTACAATGTAAAACTCAACGTTAATCTGTAGCGAACGACCAACCTCCATGATCATCATTAACAAATCGAATACTTTCTAGGTCGAACCGCCGCCACTCATGTAGTAGGAGATCCAAATTAGTAACGTCTCTGCCACCAACTTCTTTAAGCTCTCTCCTGTTTCCTACTTGACCATTCTGATCAGTTTCACACACGTTTCCTTATGAGCTGTTGGTTTTATCCCTTCCCTCTGAATCCGTTTCATATTTCATCTTTCACTCATCATTTCATTAAGTTTCATTGTGTCTCGTGTATAGCTTTGTTTTCGACTGGTTGAGTCTCGTTTCATCTTGTTGCGTCTCCTTAAGTCTCGTTCCGTTTTGTTACGTCTTTTCGGTTTCCCTTCCGGTTTATTTAATTTGGTTCTGGTATTTTTTTCCTTTTTCCTTTTCCCTTATCTCCTTTCTCACTTTCTTACGTTATGTGTTCTCCGTCTCTTCCGGTTCCGAGGCGCCTATCGAGACCGTCACTTGCCGTCCCTTCCTCCCGTTGCACTTTTCTTGAAATCCGGTGATTCGCAATCTGAGAAAATCTTCTTGCCTGGGCGCGACATCTCGCGACGCGAAAAACTGAAGTAAAAGCAGAGTGTTTGCTGGCTCCTCCGCCACGAGTGCCGCGGCGGCCTTAAGTGTGACCAGCAGTGCTCGGCCTCGCACCTCACATTCTTCATAACACTCGCATTCACACCATATTATCTCGTTTCCTCGATCGTCAAAGTGAACGATGTGCGTAGTGACAGTCCTCAAAAAACAATAACAAATAATAATAATAATAATAATAATAATATTGAATATTTAGAAAAAAGTAGGCCCAGCATCAAATATTAAAATCAGAAATAAAAAATAATCGTTATTCTGCTAACATTTTCTGGTTATTCTGGTGGCAATCGTCTCATGACAAACATTCATTGAGATGTGATGTCACAGAGTAAAACGTAGAGTAAAACTCTGAGAGAAAATACAAAAAAAACTGCTATAAATCTTCCCATCTCTTAGAGAAAGTGTTAAAAAAATAATCACCCTAGAAATATTCTCCAAGGAAGTTGCTGGCTCTCTGGAAATGTTTGAACTTTCGCGTTCCTTGTAACTTGCAATTTTCGAAACTGTAGAGTTCAATTCAAATCGCATCCTCGCATTTTGAAGCGTTCTTTGGCTTATCAAAGGGCAGAATTAACAAAGACTTTGCGTCGTTGGGGGAAAAATTAATGTCCACTATTTCAATAAAAATTACACGAAAGCTACTGGTTCAATAAAATGTTTACAACCTTATTTAAAGATACATTTTTAAGAAAATGAAACCTGTGTTATGTTTATATATATTTTGCGCTAACCGAACAAAAATCAAATAATTTGAAGCCATTTAAAAAAATATTGAAGTAACTCCAAAAATAAAAATATCCGTTTCAAAATAGCAAGGCCTCGAATTTGGCCAGGTAGATGAAGGAATTCCAAATTTGGGAAAAATGGTGTGTAAGGTTTAGGTGGTAGCATGGAGCGCACACAGGTGGGCGGACAGAGGGACGGATAGGTAGACGTTTGCAGTCAAGCAAGTTTTCGCTATCAAGGATCAAATACACTAAATGTGGATTCTGACTACACAACGAATTAGAGGAAGTAATAGGGCCAAGATTTCTCCTCCTCTTCGTTATCTGGGCTCCACTATTGGGATTTTTCTATTGCATAATTACCTTTTTTGCTGCGATAATATACCTATAATACGTAATATAACGTATCTTTAATACGATACGTAGTATGGCGAGAAAATAAAGTCTACAGCGAACTATCGTCTATGCTGCTAAGAACCAAATTTATCTTAAGATCCATTTGAGAATGATTAATGTTTTAATCGCTTGAAAACTCTGTGATTATAAGATGTTTTAGTGTACACAAACATTATTAAGAGCAATTAATAAAAATAATAGGTATAAAAAGATTTCTGTCAGCCCGGTGGCGCAGACGGTTCCGGCAGCCGTCGTCTGTGCCGAGGAGGCTGCAGTTTCGAGTCCTACGTAGACATGGTGGTATTTGTAATTGTCCCTTCACCCCTCATCATCAACCTAACATGTCATAATTCACATTTCAAGGCGTAACAACCTTGATGTAATCGAAGGATACAGCTGAAAAGCTGATCCTGGCAGAATTACACACGTTGATCGTGTAGCGTGGTCAGTAATGGCCTATACGCCAATAATAATAATAATAATAATAATAATAATAATAATAATAATAATAATAATAGTAATAATACTTCTCCTATCAACCTTCAACATTAATACTGAAGATTATGAAGTTTTACCAAGTTGTGTGATGCTATAAGATATTTCCCATCCAGAAAATGCTCCTTTTCAGAAAATTATATTGTAAGATTTTGTCTATTAATGATCCATATAAATAAAAACCATATATTTTCAAGTTCAAAATGAATGTCTTGCTAATATTTTCAATAAATATTGCTAGCATTTATTTATTCATTTTAGGGTCTTGTGTATATGAGACAATCTAGCAAATGAAGATTTCTAATAAACATTTAACTTTTTTGCTGTCTCAAATATACGGGAAAATAAAATTAGTAAATACTTGCATCTAAATGTATAGATGCTTCAAACCAATACATTAATCTAAATGACAATGTAAAATTTCAAATAAATAATTTAACGAAATTTTTACTTCTTAAAATTCTATCGGATTATACTAGAAGAACATAAATCTCTCTTGAATTGATTTTTTATTGCAGTGAGCTTAATAAAAATTAATATACTATATAAATATCCATTAATTAATAAATGGGATTATATATATATATATATATATATATATATATATATATATATATATAGAACAGACCACATTGCCACTAATATCATTTAGTAATTACGTTATCAATAAAAGATCTCAGGAAAAAACTAAAAACTAGAGTTCAAATAAAAGAATTGGAATCAACACGGATAAGTATATATTTCCGAAACAACACAATTTTTTTTAATATACTTCAGTCCCTTTGAATCCCTCTGAATGCCTTTCAAAAACTTCCAGATTCATAATCAAATTTCAAAAGTATCCCCCCCCCCACGTTTAACATTTGTCTGGGTACGCTGCGCCACTAGCACAGAACTTGCAAGCGGTCAATGCCGAATAGTTTCTGCGGCCGTGTTCCTCTGTGTCTTGTCGTCGGAGTTGCAGAACGTGTAGCGGAGGTGTGTTGTCTGCGACGGTTGCGATTGCCATGTCGTCTCTGCGCCCCAGCCACCGCTCCGCCCCGGCACCCCGGCCGCGCTTCGCTCCCGCAATTGGAGCGGCTGGCTCCCCTGGGCGGTCGTTGCCCATAGGTTTCTTCGATTAACACCCAGAGACCCCCACTCGGCGCCCAACAACACCGGATCGCTCTGTGTCGACGCCCAGACGGAGGAGTGTCGAGCAGCAAACCCCGTTTTGGTCGCTTCATACGGAATTTCAGATTTCTGGGAAATAATCAGATATTCGGTTTCAAAGGAAGCGCAATGGGTTTATTTGAAAGTAAAATAGGTATTAAGGAAATAAGAATCAGTAAACTTCTAATGATACGAGTTCTGTTCGATGTCCGAGCGGAGGAGAGTTGCGTGTCGGAGTTACAATTAGCTGGAAAGGAATATTCTACTATAAAGAATCGTAGATGAAATCGTAGAAGAATCGTATTATGAAATATTGACAATTCGCGTAGAACGAGGGTAGGAGATTGAATTAAATTCATTTTATGCCTTGTTTTACGAGGCGAGTCTCAGGCCATGATGCCCGCAGATTTCCTTCTGACCACGCAGATTTCACTACGCCGCTTTCGCCATCTCGCGGAGAAAGAAGCTATCATTCGGGCGACGGAACAGTCGATTTGAATTTACGTCATTAGGTTATTTTAGGCTTGAGGATCATTTATATGCAGTAAATCTCTCACACGGGACCGTTGACTTCTCTCGCCCCCGAAGGAAGAGGTGCGAAGGATTTTTTTCTCCCTTTCCTCTCTCGGTCGCCGTGGCATACGGACTAGCGGTGAAAGGCGGCGGCAGCATGGGCTGCTCTCTGGAAGCGTACCGGGCGAGGATCGGAAACTGGGCTGGGCGTGCGGGCTATGGGGATTTTTGCGCAAGTCTTCCTAGGCGCGACGGATATCTCGGGCTGACGGCAACGGTCAGTGTTTTATCTTTAATCTCCGTCCTGCTAGTAATTGGCGGCCTGGAATTGAATCCCGGTCCTACATGTTTTCTGTGTGGTAGAACACTAAAATCCGGGGCCGAATGCAGTGTGTGTGGGAAGTGGTACCATAACTCCTGCGAGCGCATTCGTGACGTAGACATTAGTGGCGACGAATGGTAGTGTAACCGGTGCACTAGGAAAAATATGAAAGTGCTCATTGAACGTGTTCGTGCGTTTGAAGACGAGAACATTCAACTCCGGGAAGAAAATCTTCGATTGGCGCTTGCGCTGGAGGAGTTGAGGGCAAGGGTGGCTGAGACTCCCAAACCAGCAATGAGTGCTGCTCGGAAGAAGACTGAGGTTGCGACTGCTGCGCGGGAGGAGACGGCGACGGTGACTCGGCTCGGGAGAGCGTCCCATTCGTGGCCGCGACGGGGGATGCAACAACTGCCACTGATTCTGCAGATAGGCAATATCTCGTTCTGGGGGACTCTATAGTCCGCCACATCGGCAAACACGAAAATCTGACGGTGAAGTGTTTTCCCGGAATTCGAACCAGACAGTTGTCAAATGTAATCAACAACCTGGAAAGATCACAATCAAACTTAATTGTACTACACGTTGGTACTAAGGACATATATGGTAGGCATGATCTGGACACGAAAATGGGTGAAATGTATGACCTCGCAACGACTGTCAAAAAGAAGTTCCCGAAATCACATATCCTACTCAGCAGGATAATTGCAAGAGCGGATGTATCGTCAAACAAGATCAGTGCATTGAACGATAGGCTACTGTGGGTTTGCAAGCCAAGAATAGCTGGGGACAATTTTACGAATATGTTAAAGAGCGGAAAGAAACCAATATGAGGATACCAGCACTCAAAGATAGCAGTAACCAGCTAATAGCAGATCCAAGGGATAAAGCAAATGTTTTCAATCATTACTACGCATCTGTGTTTACAAACACCCGGCAGTCCATGCTGATGGAAAATTCTCTAAGTAACTCTCCATTAAGAATTAATGGGAAAACTATTAGGAAAAACATAGCAACAATAGGACGCAATAAATCGATAGGTCCCGACGGTGTACCAGGGGAGATACTGAAGCTTGGGGGCGAAATCATTGTGCGTTATATCACGCGTCTGTTTGAAATGTCCATAAACAACGGTACTCTTCCTGATGACTGGAAAAAGGCCATAGTTGTTCCAATACTCAAGGGTGGAAACCGCTCTGACGTCGAAAACTACCGCCCGATTAGTCTAACTTGGGTAGTAGGTAAACAAATGGAAAAAATCATTGCAGAATACATGAGAGCGGTTTGGGAAAACAGCGGATGGTTGTACGCAGGGCAACATGGGTTCAGGCTAGGCCACTCATGCGAAAGCCAACTTTGATCAAGACATTTCCGAATCTTTAGACGCAGGGGAAACAATACACGCGGTAGTCATAGATTTTACAAAAGCATTCGACTTAGTGCCGTGTGAGCGATTACTTAATAAACTTCGAAATACAGGAATTGATACAAGAGTAATCACTTGGATGGAATTTTTCCTTCGCGGTCGCTCTCAAAGAGTTAAGATAGACGATTACCTTTCTGATGAAATTCAAGTGATGTCAGGAGTTGCCCAGGGAAGCGTACTAGGTCCCCTTCTATTCCTAGCATACGTTAATGATATTTCCGATTCTATTAATTCAACGATTAGGCTCTTCGCAGATGATTGCATACTATACCGGAGAATACATGACGCTCGAGATCGGCAGATTTTGCAAAAGGATCTCGATAAAATTATGAAATGGGCGGAAGAAAATGAAATGAAAATTAATCCTAAGAAATCCAAAGCGGTAACCTTCAGTAGGAAACGTGACAAAATTTAACTAAAATACACACTTGCAGATCGACTTGTGCCTGAAGTTAGTAGCGTTAAGTATCTGGGGGTTATTATTCGTAGCGACTTGAACTGGTCCGACCACATCAATCATGTTGCGCGCAAAACTTGGAAATCACTCCATTTTGTAATGCGGATATTGAGGAAAGGAAACGCGAAAACAAAGTGTTTAGCGTATACCTTCCTTGTGCGTCCGGTAATGGAATATAGCTCCGCGTGTTGGGACCCATATAGGGCTGGGCAGATAAACTTGTTAGACCGTATTGAAAATAGAGCAATAAAACTTGTTGGGAAAAACATTGATCAAACTCAGATGTGGGAACTCTTAGGCAAACATCGAAAGATCGCTAGACTAGTAAACCTTCTCAAAGCGTACACTGGATGTAAAGCGTTAAATGACATTCGAACTAGGATAGGGCCCCATACAAAATCAAATATAACAATCAAAAAACCGACGTAGGTAAATACTACTTTGCCAACCGGTCAATAACTGACTGGAACAATTTACCTGCTGCAGTACTGGCGACTTTTCCTTCCCTCCAGTGTGCGCTGCTTCCGGAAACGTCTAGAGAATTGCGTGTGATGCCAAATAACTGTGTATGTAAGGTCTTCTTAGACATTCTCCTTAGTTTTACTTTGTTAGTTTTTACTTAGTTGTACTTTCCATATTATATGCATTCCTACCTATGTAACATGTAATATCTCTACTATGTGCTGTAAAACTCTGCCACTGAGCGAAAGCTCATTAGCAGAAAAAATAAATATTATTATTATTATTATTATTATTATTATTACTATTATTATTATTATTATTATTATTATTATTAATCCACGGCTCCCATCGGTTTTGAGCCCAGAACTTGAGTACAACAGCCCGATACGCTAATCGTTATATCACCGAACCCGCAACTGAGATCTCATCCCATTATCCTCAAATCTCAGTCGCCACTACCGAATTAATTCAAAATCTTAATTCTAAGTTTCTATTCTTCTTCGAATTTTAATTTAAAACGTCGGTTACAATCCTTTAATTTCATGTCAACTAGTAAAACGAAAAACTTAGGGCTATATATTTCACTTATATTTCGTGTATTGTAAGATCACAAAAAATAGCATGACAAATTAAATTTTTTTTGTCAATTTCAGACACGACTCCAAAAAAGGTATTATGCTCTCCTGCATGATTTATTGTTTTTAATGTTGCTTTCACTCACAAAATTCTATAACTTCTCGTTCTTGCTTCCTAATGAAAAATTACAAATGGCGAAAAGTTACAAAAGGAGTAAATGTGCAATGGATGGAGCGCGTTTAGGTCCCTGATTTCGTGGTTCAGTGCTGATGTTTTTTGGCAAGATTCCATGCGCGCAAGGAACTGGCGCGGCTGCTGCCATGACAGACAAACGACGGAATTCTTCGTTTTTCTTTACTTTATTTAATAGTCGTATATTTAGATTTTCTTTACCAGCCAATGTTGGTAGTTTTTATGCACAAAAGGTACGCAGAGAAAAAAAAAATCTAGAATACCTTAAAGGAGCGTCATTCCGGCAACCCTGAATGTATGAACGACGTAACGATTTTTAAGATTTCAACTGCTTCTAAAAAATATACCTCTCTGTATCGAAAATGGTAGTAACCGAATAAACTGTTCGCTCAAGAAAAAAGTTTACAATTGAGCGATCTGACAAAACATTATGTTTCCCTCGGCCCTGAAAGTTGTCTGCTACTAACAAGTGTCCGCTTGTGAGAGTTTTCTTTGTGTGTCCAATTTTCACTCAACAGGCATCGTCCGAGACGGGACTAGCTCTAAGTTCCCGTCTGGTCTCCGGCATGTGTGGCAGTATACAGCGTGTAAGTGCAGGTGTGGGTAATTAAGCCGTGAGGATATGAGAAGAAGTCGGTCCGTGGCATGTTTATTGGAGTAGTTCTCTGGAATTTGCTTGGTGTTGATCGCAAAAAACACGGAAAACTACCAATTAGAACAGGCTCCAGCTAGAATTCCCCTCCCGACAGCAGCTGTATAGGACCTACTTGTCTAGTGTCAAAAGTCTTACCACTGTCGGGACTCAAACCCTAGAACGTCGGTACTGCATTGACAGTTCATGCCCTCAGTAACATTTGCCGGTGTCAAGCAAGAGGATAAAATTTAAAAATGAATTCAGAATTTAAAGCTGTTTTAATAACATTAATTGTAACATCACATATCGATAAGAATAACAAAATATATTGTAAATAGCGTGTAAAGAAAAAACTACTGGTTTACGAAGGGTATGGATGGCAAATTACTAAGTAGTTTTAAACAGGAAACATATTGGTTTTGAAGATATCAGCGATGAAAATAAAAGGATTGAATGTAAATACACTTGATTACTCTGTCCATCATTTCATAAAATTCCGGGGGATGTTTTAAAAGCAGTTATGAGCAGATTTGACTTTTCCAGGTCGCTTGGTTACCTTCCAAAATGGGAAATTGTATTTTGCAACAAATCATTTCTGTTCGAAAGTTGAAGATGATCAATATCCCATCCTATTCTATTAATTTGTCTTCTCTGATTCTGTGACTTTCGCAAGGACATTTATTCAAAAGAGAATGATATGGTTATACTTGCACATATCCTAAATACCAGCTGTCAAAGTCCTGAAAACCATACCTTGTCAATTTGCTTCGTAGGTTGATCGTATCAAAAAAATATTTTTGTTCAATTTACTGAAATATCAGCGTTTATTTTCTAACATGAAATTAAATGAAAGATAACTGTTTTTTCATTTACCATGTAAGTTTTTAAACATATTTAAAGATACAATTACAAACGTGATAAAAAACTTTAACTTGCAGTCACACCTTTTGAAGATAGGAATTATCTTTGTATAAAAACATTTTGTAGTATTCAGACATGATCGTTCGTATAATGCCAACAAGTGAATGGCAAAAGTGTAGAATGGATTTTAAAAGTTAGATGATATCTAAACCCAGTATTTTCGATGTACAGGAATATTCAGAATATATTGTATCTTTTTTGGGCACTAAAGTACCGAGATCAGTTGTCGCTCTGTCGAAGAACTTGAAACTTTCGCAATTAAATGTTTATTAATCGCGAAGACGGAATTCACCATTGAAATATTTTCTCCATCTTTTTTCGATTTAATTCTGACGGTAGCAAGTGCGGTCGTTGTGCGATACGTACAAAAACGTTGAAGGTAGAGATGTTTAACTTAAACAAAATCTTAACAACTAATTCAGATTCTTAAAATTGGTGAGGAACCAATTTTTAAAAACGAGTAGTTATTGTGTAATTTCTGCTTGAAGTGAATGCAATATAAATTCTCAAAATAATTTTAAAAATTCTCAAAAACCGCTCTGATTTCTTTTTTGCACGGATGGAACAAGGCACGCTTAAAGGAAAGGCGAAGGTCTTGTTTTTCTCGATATCTCTGAATTTTTGAAAAATTTTAAACTTTGCGAAATGTAGTGCGAATATGTAAATGCTTTTGTAGCACCGCCAGTGTAATAAGATCGTAAGATTTGATGGTGAACTTTATAATGTTGAATTAGTTATAAATTGCAAAAGAATCAAAATATTGGAATTTTCTGTGTCTTCGTTTGATTACCTTCATTTATTCTTATCATTCCCTGAGTTTTGAATTCTATTATGTTCCAACAGCATAAGTTCACACATTTTCGCAAGCTGCATTTTACCCGTGTTTAACAAATGAACGTATGCACGGACACACACGTACACAACCAGACGCACATATAGTGTCTGAGCGCTGCTGCGTCCTCCCACCGCGGAGTCCCCAACTCCCGAAATCCCGCTCCAGCCCCCTGGGGCGCATGCACGGCCGGTGCCGCACCGCGCGTCGCACCGCGCAACCCGCGCCCGCGCCTCCCAGCGCCCAACTCCTCCCTCCGTACCCCCACACTCGTTAGACAGGTCGACATCTTCCTCTGTCTGAAGGAGAATCCTTGGGGGCGGCTGCCACGACCGCGAATGCCGGACAAGTACTCTAACGAGTGGGGCACGTTCCCTTCCTTGCCCTAGATTCACCACTTATTTGCACACTCTTACACTCACAAACACAATCTCACTCGGCGGGAGAGAGGTCGGAGCTTGTCCCGTGTGCGGCGGTCCCGCTGCTGGGAAATACCTGCTTGAGGAAAATTCCCGCAAGCCGAAGGTGGTCGGCCCCGAATCTCACCAGCCATCGGGGGAGGACATGCGTAACTAATGACCTTAGGAGTTGACGCGCCCCGAATCACTAAATAATCAATAAAATCCCGGTCACCGATTGCCATCTATTGTTCCTCGGCCATTGCTCCCCGCACATCGCTCCCCGCTCTCAGACTCACGTTCCCCGCTCCCCGCTCCCCGCTCCCCGCCCACTGCTTCCAACTACTGCGCATCTCGCCTCACGGCTCTGCCTTCGAGGCCACGACACAGCCCCTGCCGCCCGCACGCACCGCCCGTTGCTGCCTTCTTCTGACGCCCCAGCCAATTGCCTGGTGGCCGCTGGCTGTCGCCGACGCTTTCCGGTTCGCTGCCAGACCCCGGCATCTGCTCCCCAACGCCCGCACTATACAGTCTTCCGCCTCCGCCCATGCCAGCCTTTCGCCCACGAAACTCTCTGCATTCAGCATCTAACCTACCTACTTCTCTCCATAGATCTCTCAACGTTCCCTCTCACTTGGATGTTCCCCCGACAGCACCCTGTTCCCTCCTTTCCCCTCTCGCTTTGACCAGGACTATTAGTTGCGACCCCTTTTTATTTCCCCTCTTCATCTTGTACGTCCACCTCTGCTGCACAAGAAGTCATTTCTTAGTCGTAATATCGCAAGTCTGCAACAGTCCTGGAAACTCTCCGTCAGGATGTCAAAAGTTTTAAAATTATATTCAATAAATTGTATTTTTTTATAACACGTTAACATTAAATTTTATTGAATGATGATTGTTATTTTACGTTAGTATTTGTAGTACCTCTTTTCAAAACCCTACCATCAAAAATATTTCTATGTAGTCTCACATAGCAAAATAATTATTCTATTCTACATACCTCCCTCGCTGCTCGATCCCCTTCACTCCCATACGGTGCAACGCACACAATCTTTTATTACATGATTTTTGAGATTTGCTAGACGGCTTGGTCGAATTCAGCCGCTGTATGAAGAATTCTGATCGTTATTTTTCTTTTGTTTCTCTAATCAACACTAGGCGAATGATGGGCTAAGACCATGCGCGATCTGACTTGCCTCTTCACGTGTCCTGTCCTCACTCCATACTACATACCCTTTCAGTTGGTTGTGGGTGATCTGGGCTGTCCGGGTGACGCCGTGTCGAAGGCTGAATTGCCGACGTTTCTACCACCTTGTCGTGGTCTTCCTCAGCCCAGATCACCCACATGACTCTGGCCGCGGACGCCTACGACTTCATACATACCCTTTCACTCACATGCACTCAATTATCATACTTGTCGGAAGACCAGTGGGGAGCTTAGAGCTTGCTCCGACTGGGCTGTTTTCGCTGATGAGAGATACCTGGTTGAGGAAAATACCCGCAAGCCGACGTAGTTTGATACCGGATATCGCCAGTCATCGAGGGAGAATTGCCGCCACCTGTGTAGATGAAATCATGCATTACACTTACGAAGCTAATGAACTCAGCAGTTGAAGCGGACAGAATCACTCATTAATTAATCAATCAATCTTTCATTACATCCGGCACAAGACCGCCGTAACATCATGCTAGTTGCTGTGCCGTTCGTTTCTTCTACCTGTATCTCCTGCCAGCCGATCCTAACTTGCCGATCCATACTCTATTCTGATCCTTACACTACGCACCCTGCAATCGCATCTCTGCCTTCAGAAATCTACCTCTCGACCCTTGACAGTCGATCTTTGTTCACCGAACACTGCTTCCAATCCCTGCCAACCGAATCCCGCCCATCTATCTTTGTCCGTCGATCCTTGTCCACCGATCAGAGCCCGCCCATCCCTGCCAGCCGATTACTTGCTGACGGTCCCTGCCAATCGATCCTTTCCCAAGACTTCTCCCACCTATCCGTGTTCATCGGTTGTTGCCTGCTGGCTCCGGTACGCCCCTCCACCTTTGCTCGCCTCACTCTGCTCTCCGCTCCCCCCGCCCACGCGCCGTCCTCCGCATCCGCTCGCCTCCGAGCATTCTGCCGTTTTCTGGACGGCTGCTCTGATCGGAATACCAGAGCAATACCCTAACAAATGAACCAAGGACGGCGCTCGATATTTACTTCCCCTTCCTTGTCCTCTCCTTCCTTCTTCTTTCTTGTTGTATCCTCTCTCTTTTCCCCTCACACACCACACAAGACATGTTACAAGAACAATCGCAAGGCAATCGCGAGGCTTGTCGCATGTGTGACAGTGTCTCGCTAGTATACCTGCGTGGAATGCTCACCGCAAGGCAAAGTGTAGGCTGGCGGCGGATCTCATCATCCAGAAGGTAAGGAACTAAGAGTCACATGCAGGAATAAAGGATTTACTACACGAAAGGGACTAATGATCAAACTAGTTGACGTGACAGAAACACCAATCAACGAATCAAGCCATCGCTCGCAGCCTGCTGCGCGTCGCCCGGTCGGCCGTCGTTCGCTGGGATTCTGCACCTCAGCTTGCGTCCAGAGCTCCCCATGCGCTGTTTGCTTCTGACTACTGAATCGCTCATTCCATAGCTGATGCATCACTATCTGCTGGACCGGCAGATTCTGAGTTCGAGTAATGACAGTGGCATGATTTTCGACACTAGCTTGTCAGCTAGGTCGAATTCAGGCGCTGTCTGGAGGAGAATTATAGCGACCGACTGCTCTGATCGGTAGTTTTCCGTGGTTTCTCCGATCAACATCAGGCGAATACCGGAGTAGTACCCTACCAAACGAGCCACGGATCGCGCTCAATCTTTCCTTCCCCTTCCTTGTCCTATCCTCGACCTCTATACACAATTACTCTGACATTCGCTACACTACCACAACCGGGGATCGATCGGGAGCTTCGAGCTTGTCCCGGCTCGGGCGGTGTCCCGCAGGTGGGAGATACCTGTTTGGAGAAATTCCCTCTAGCCGACGGTAGGCGCCGGATCCCGCCATCCAGTGGGACACATGCACTACACGTATGGGACTAACAACCTCAATAGTTGGCGCGCCCGCAATCACTAACAACCAACCAACCCTCTGCTGTGTTTTATTTCCTTTCCTTGTAGAGCACAGCCTAACTTCGATGACACCCGTTTTTAGATTATTTTCACTTTCTTTTCACAGTTTTGAGTTCTGTATTATTATACCTCACATCGATTACCGATGTCATCTATCCCTACAATTTGTATACTTCTTGTAGCACGTATTTTCATATCATTGTTCGTTAGTGTTTCCTTACTTCCCCTGCATTTGATTTCCGTCATTTATGCTCTAACCTATTCATTTAACGTCTTTACCATGTCCTGTTGTTGTCTCTTAAAATATTTATCATTTGCAGTTCTTATCATTTGTGCATTGCTTTCACCACAATTTAGGTGTAGAGCACAGATAACTTTATTATTTAATGTTAGACTCTAATGCGAAGGAAGTTGTCTTTTAAATACTCAAATCGCCTTAATAAAGTTTTGAAGAGTGCAAATATTTTGGGGTAAATAAAACAAATAAGATATTGAAATTAATCAATTTTTAGAAGAGGAGTGAATTCACGATTAAAGTAATTTTATTAAATTCTGTTCTGCCATTCTCTCAAGAAGAATATGTTCTTCCGATCATGACTATTAAATCTCAGCGATTTCGAGTTGCATGCTTCATAGTAAACTATTTATGACACAACTTTCATTGTTTAAATTTTTCCAAAAGTACCAAAATGACTGTTACATTCGTTTCATAAGTATATATAGAAATATTTTACTATTTCGATTCTATACACGTCTGGAATGTCTATCCACCGAATAATGTTGTGTTTCAGGCAACATTATGAAATTATAAATACGTTTGTTATCTTTTGCCAAGACGTCACACTACGCAGATGCAAGAATCCAGTTACTGTACACGGTATAAAATGTAGGTAGATTCACTTAGTTACAGATTTCGTTTTGTAAGATGCTCTCTATACATATTGGCACGGAATGATTATGATAGATGAAATTCGATAATATTCTTGAATAAAAAATCTAAATCGCTTAATTTAGAAAAATATTTTCTCAGAACTTTTCAACACTACTTCGTAACAATATAAAACACAGTTCTCCAATTCCATATAGCGTTTCGTCATGCAGGTAGGTAATCCGCACCGCAGTCCTTTGACCAACTGTAGAGGAGGCAAAAAGCATCCTCTCAACTGAGAATGTAAGTGAAATATTTGCATTACAAGTAGCATCCTCCCTACTATCACATATTCGATCTAGTCACGGGTTCCGTTAGCATTAGTTTCAACAGAACTATTCGTCAGCGTCCACGAACCTCGACATGTGCAATTACAGAAATGGAGCCATCTGGATTGACCCTGTCCGCCCAGTTGCGTAAGTCCTCGTAGAAACAACGAGTACTCGCTGCATTCACACCCTCGGCCTCTTGCTGCATCGTTCCTCTGCCTCCATTCACTGATCTCGTGATTTAATTCAGCTCCTGGATACACTGGCGGCACGACACCACCTCTAATTCCAATGCACCGTTCCCGCTATTGTAACAGAAGAGGATATATGTGTACTGCATATCGTACGCTAGTTTTGATGTCAAAACCAACCAGGAAACTGTAAATGATATAAAACAGGATTGTAAATAAACTACATTGAACATTTAAAGAGCTACTTTGGCCAGAGAAATTGATTGTTGCGGAAGCGGAGCTGCGTAGAGAACCAATTCTAGCCATGCGGCAAAATGGACTGTGAGCAGTATTGTGTGGCAACTTCAAGTACCGGGATGATTTCCTTTATGGAGGACAACTTGAGATACTCAGGCAAAGCCATTTCCGTATTGAGTTCTTTTAAATAAACGATATAAATTTTAAAAATTGACTGAATTAATTTTTTTCAATGCAGATTACATAACGTCTATTGCAATTCCCGGAAAACCGAAAATCAAAATATTATATTGCAAGAACTTGAAAAAGTAAACACTGAAAATGCAACGAATAGCAGCGAAACCTTGCTAATTCGCTTTCACTCCCAAACCCCTCAAGCAAGATACATTAACGTCCTCTAGAACGAGATGCAAAGTTCATGCTCTCGCCACATTCTCTCACGGCCAGTGGCCAGTACCCGCCGCAAACCTAAATGCCCACTCTCCCTTCCAGCGACCGGCATCTGCGCGCGCAGCGTGGCAAGGGGAGGCGCCGCCGCGCCGCACCGAACGTGAAAGGTTAAAGGTGACGGGGGCGGCGCGGGGGGCGGTGGCGAGAGGCAGAGGCGAGGGGCGAGGGGAGAGGGGCGAGGGGTCGTGGGGCGTGGAGCGAGGGTGAGTGGCGAGGGGCGAGGGAAGGCGTGCTTCCACGGGGGATGAGTAGGGCGAATTTGCGAGAAGACGCAGCTCGGAGGCTGGAGGATCTGGGAAAGGAGGGTTGGCTAGCAGGGTGGTGATGACACGAAGAGTTGATGGTGCCGTTGGGAAAGATGGAGTCGGCTGGGCAACCGGATCGACAGTTACAGTTGGTGGGATGGTGGTCGGTGCCAGCGGTGGAGTCCGTGACAGATCGAGACAGCCTGCCATGGGTGGATTTTCTGTTAGATGGTCGGTTGGTTGCGAGAGTAGCACAAAGCGGCCGAACGGTGGGGCAGTTTGTGGAGAGCTTGTTATGTCACAGGCGGGCAGGAGAGCATGAGGTTGTTTGGGCTGTTGGATGGGAAGTTGTAGGTGATTGGGGGAGATGGATGGGGGAGGCGAGATAGTTGTGCCGGGTTGGGGATGGGTGCATAGACGTGTGTGGGCGAGTGGATCCGGAGATGCACGGGAAGCGAGGGCGGAAGCGAGGGGGGAAGCGAGTAAGAGCGGCGGGAGACAGGAGGTGGGCCTGGAATTTCGCCGGCCTACAGAGGCGGGAGGCCGGCATTCACGCTTCTTTGTGCCGCCTGCACGGAAATTCTCCGCCTTCCCCCTCCCCGCCGCCCCGCGCATCGCCCGGCCCCCGCGTCCTGCCACGCCGCGACGCCCCCGCACACTCGCCACGCTGCCAACGTCGGCCTTCTGCCCCTCTCCGTCTCGCCCCGCCTCGATGCCAAGATGAGCAGAGAAGACAGCAAAGCAACTCGTCACTCGCGGAGGCTTGCGAAACCATCTCCTTGCTTCCAGGTTGCACGGATGTCTATGAAGAGCGGCAGGGGTCATGCACCTCGAATAATTTCAAGAACGTATAGATAAAAACTATTTATCTTAATTTATATATCAAGGGCTTGAAATAGTAACATGATAAGCTACACGAGCCGAAGCTATCCTCCTGCTAATTTTAAATGTTAGTATCTTGTCTTGGATGGATGTTTTTCTCGTCTTCTCACTGTCTCAGAATAAATGCTACAAACGTCTAGAACCGGGCTCATCGCGTTTTCCCTCTCTGAAGGCAGTTGCTCTCGGCTCACGGCGAGCGATTGTGATCCAGCTGGAGCGCTACGAGAAATCCAAGTGTCAAATTCAAAGGTCTGAATAATACATCGGTCGATGTACGATGCCTCTACTCACTCCACTACGATATTACGCTCACAAACAACTCACTTTTGGGCTTCCAGCTCAGGTACTGCAATGTCTATTCCATTTGCATGCGCTAACGTTTGTTAGGAAAAATTAAACAAAAATTTCAAATAATATTCCTCAACGAATACCTAGGACTAAAAAGTGCTGGCAGAAATCGTTGGAATTATTTAAACCTTGTAAATATATCCATCAATGCATTATATTTCAAACTATCAGAAATACATGTTGCGTTGCGATTCAGTAGGCGATTCTATTACTTATTATCATTGACCATTCACTTGCATTCATTATTTAAAATGAATGTAGAACATTTATTCGGACATTTCACGACTCTCTTACCATTCTGATGTATTATATACCGAGGGAATAATAAGAACAAGCGAATACGTCTTGACCAGAATTGCTTGTCATTTTAAAAATTACTACATTTTTTTCATTGGACTACATGTATTCCGGTGCACCATTGTGCGTGTACTGTCTCTTCAACTCTTTCGAGTGGGTGTCTCTCTTGCTACTGCTCCCGCCTTCTGTTCCTCTCTTCTGCTGATCCATCTTTCTTATGTGCTCTGTCCTAAGCTATATGGGTGGGGAGGGTGGAAGGTCATAGCCTTTTCCAATGAACATGTAGTGGGAATTTTCATATACAGAAGTTGCGATTATGGCATTTGTTCATGATTAAGTAGGCAGCCCATCATATATTAATGTTGAGCAAGTCATGCTCTGGCGCATTCAGCGGGATTTTGTGTACGTTTAGAGCATTAAAACTGATCTAATGTCTAGTAATCAAGGGCAAATATCACGAATCATGCAATGGAAGGGGTGGATATCTTTGGTGAATTGGTTAGTTCATACAGAATATTTATCATGCGAATGAAATGGACACTGCGTATGGTTTTTCATGGTGTTGATCTGGCCATAGTACAAAGCTGGGTAGAATACCGAAAATACTCTGAGGCTTCAGGTGTTCCTTTCAAGAAACAGCTTGACCTGCTGCACTTTTGCGAGCGAGTGGCTGAAGGTTTGATTTTATATCACAACACAACTTCATCAAGAAAGAGAGACCGTTCTTTCTTGTATTTCTTTCATGTAATTTCCCACCACGTGTTCAGTGGGGAGAAGCCATCATTTTTGATCCCCTACATGCCCTGAAAGTGTGTAGCAGTTATTCTGTGTCACCTTTGTTTTGTTCATATAGAATCCAAATTCTCTTTGCAATTAGAAGGTAATAATGAAAGAAAATGTTAAATTCTGGCGATTGTAATTCTCAGACTGTGTTAAGTGTCCAAGTAAGAACTAACCATTCACTGAACATTCACGAAAAAACTATGTACAGACCTATGGTCTTAATATTGAGAAGAATATCGGGAAAGTATAAATATTAAAAGACAACATGTGAAAGGATTATTATTTTCCTCACTGCTTGTTCTATATCTTTATTATGTTGTTCAGAAAATGTGTCTTACTTTACAGTTATTCATGTATTCCAGTTTCATGTTGATTTTCTCCCATTTTAGATTAACACCATTGTTGAACTACATTACTTTACAAACTACCTTCCAAAATCAGAATTTAACAGGCTACCGAGAATGAGAGAGGAAGTTACTTGGTTGAAAATTTTTAAAGAGGAAAAACTGTTATATTTTTACGGACGTCGTATGCTAGGTATTTATTGCATATGGACTTTGAAATGCTTCCCCGCACATCCAATACTTTACTTAATAATAAGGAAATTCCCTCTGAGGTCTCCAGGGTATTATGAATGTGACCAATTCAATACGTTTGCCTTCATCTGAGCCATGAGTTTGATTGAGTCAGAAGCCAATTCGCAGAACCCTACACATCCACCCCTCCTCCTTGCTTCCGTCACGCAGTCCTCGCCCGCTCCACCCGCAAACGAGGGATGGAGCAACGGGGGTCACGTGGGTATGAGGTGGAGTGGGAAGGGATGGGAAGTAGAAAGACGACGACTGTCTCAATTTTATTTATTTATTTCACTTCAAAAAACAGTTAAAACTGAGTGTGATATACTACTGGAAAAAGTACATTCTATGCACATTTTTATGAGTTCTGGGTTACCAAACATAACTCACGTTCAAGTTGCATTATAATTACAGGTGGAAACGAGCGTTTTTGGCAAGAATTGAATTGGCAAGAAAATATCTACTCTCGTGTAAAATTAAAAAAGTGAAATCAAACACATCTTTTGGCTAATATCCTTCGTTAAGGAATCGCGAGGATATGGAAAAAAAATAACTTGCATCCCTGTGGGCTGTCTCTAAGGAGACACGTGATTCAGTGATTCAAATACGTGTGCGCGCTCCCTCTAGACACATGGTTGGGGGTTCGGATTCTGAAGCAGTTAGATCGTCGCGAAAGGGCTTATTCTCCAAAACCTGAAACTGAGAATCTTACCGCTCCTCTCCCTGTGGGAGGTACATGCGTGTTTTTGTAAATTCGCCAGAAGATATCAAAATGGGTGCTTCGCAAATAATTTCATTTCGAAACTGTTTTCTCAGTTGAAGAGGAAAGGTGATTCCTACGACCTGTATAATTATAAATATCAGTATTGTATGAAAATATGTTCCCACCATTAAGTAAGTTGGTTCTTACACATATTGAACACTCATATTGAATTATTAGGCGAGGCAGTAATAAGATTCCATGCTAAATGAAGAGAGGCGGGCAGGATCGCGCGGATGGCATATTATCAATATTCGAATAATTTTCTTTTGCAATTTAAAGGTGTGGGTAGTACATGATGAGATTGCGGAGAATAGTATGCCATAGCTCACGCGGGAATGCATATTTGCAACATATACGCAACGAGCTCTGTGAAGGCTGACAGATATTGAAAGAATTCTGAATGCGTAAGGTAATGAACTTAATTCATGTTAATTGTGTTATATGTGCATTCCAGTTGAGGTTTTATTGAATTGAGAGACCTATAAATATTGTTACCTTAACATCAGCTAATAGCATATTGTTCATTTTCAATGGAGCAAGCGATTGATTTGAAATTAAAAAAATGCTTTGAAACTTCGTTAACTATTAATTTATTATTACAAAACCAATTTGAAACTTCTGCAATCGTACTATTTGTTTCTTTATAGCAAAGAACATTTGTGTCATCGGCAAACAGAACCGTTCTTCTGTTTTTAATAATCAATGTTAAATTGAAAATATTAAATTAAATCAATGTTAAATAGATTGAATTTCTTGTGAATTCACCAAGAGAATGTGTATGATTGTTGAAAGAAAAGCATTGGTATGAATAATGAAAAAAACTACAGCTTGTAACTATGCAAATTTAAAACATATAAGTACATTTTGCACAATTTCCCACTTTTAATTTATAGACTGTTCATCTGCTTACTTGTGAAAATACCCGCACTCATATGCATTTACGAGTACTTTATGCGATAAATGCACCCGGTGCATTTACTGATATAAAGGATTCTCAGCTTTCTCAACGTTTTTCATTATCCAACATGACTTTGGTCCTCCAACAGTCATGATCATTTCGAACGATAATGGAAGTTCCTCATCATCCTGAATCACCCTGAGCAATCTCTGAGATGTTCTTAACTTTATTAGCGAATTTGTACTCGTATTACTTACACTACTACTACAACTACTACTACAACTATTACTACTACTACTACTACTACTACCACTACTGGTACTACTACTGCTACTGCTGCTACTGCTGCTGCTGCTACTACTACTACTACTACTATTACCACTACTACTACCACTGCCACAACCACTACCACTACCACTACCACTACTACTACTACTACTACAACTACTACTACTACTACTACTGCTACTACTACTACTACTGCTACTACTACTGCTACTACTACTACTACTACTACTACTACTACCACTACTGGTACTACTACTGCTACTGCTGCTACTGCTACTACTACTACTACTACTACTACTACTACTACTACTACTATTACCACTACTACTACCACTGCCACAACCACTACCACTACCACTACTACTACTACTACTACAACTACTACTACTACTACTACTACTACTACTACTACTACTACTACTACTACTGCTACTACTACTGCTACTGCTACTGCTACTGCTACTGCTGCTGCTACTACTACTACTACTACTGCTACTACTATCAAGGAGAGCCTCGTGGGGCATATAACTCCACCAGAAGCCAATGACACATATTAAAACATATATTTTACTAATTTACTGTACAATGGAAAGTTATACAATGTATCAATTGATACTAATTATAATGTTATAAATTAATTGTGGGACATGGAATTAAAATATATTTTTATTCAGGGCAAAGGAGAACATTCTTTATAAGAAAACATAAACTGTATACTATACCTGAAGCCCCTTTCTCTCATGAAGAATTATGGCTACGCGTCTGATAATAAGATATCACAGTTCGTTCATTCGGTGGCAACAGCCAAAACTATCTAAATCGAATTCCAAAAACGACAATTTATCAGATGATAGAATGATCGGGATGGCCATAAAAAGTCGTATTCAGCTGAAAAAACGCGTGATCAAATAGCAACGCACCATGGGGGACGCAGAATCACGGCGCCGCGCCGACGTGGCCTGAAGGTAGGACCCGAGCGAGCGGCGGGCACGGCGAGCGTTCACGAGGCGAACGTAAACCTCACTATTCTGCATTTAATAAACAGGATATTTGTCACCTAGGAAGTCCCCGCCACGGCACGGCAGCGGCCATTTTGCCCCTCGCCACCTGCGCCCACTGCACGCTCGCCGCACTCGGATCTCGACCTCCCTGCGTTAGGGCGGGCTGGGGCGTGGGGCGGGCGGGGTGGTGTGGGCTTGGTGTCTGGACGGATTGGGGCGGGGCTGAACAGATTGGAACAAGCTGGGTTCCGTCTTGGTGGATGGGGAAGGCGATTGGGTGGCTTTGGACGGACAGGGTGGTGTAGGATTGGGGGGCTGTGATCTTCGCTAATGCTAACGCAAAGCGGCGAGCGGGTAGGCACAAAAACGCGACGCCGCCGGTTTCGTTTGCGGCGCCTAAGAGGCGGTGGTGACGTTAGTGGTGGGATGCGCGTTGGGTTGGCGGCGGGGAGAAGGCGCAATAATGGCGTGCGGGACGCCCAGAAGCGGCGCACACTGGGCCAGGACCGGCGCTTTACCGCTGGCAGGGGCGGGTGGGGCGGCGAAAAATGGGGCAGAGCGACGTTTGGAAGGAAAAATTATCAGGCGAGCGAGCCGCTCTGCGTCCGCTGTTTTAAACCATTGTCTCCATTTGTAGACACCCGTTTTTGCGTTCCGTTGAGACAAAAAAGGCAAACACGCCTTTTGCTCACCAGGTTGCCGGTTTTTTGATTCATTTACATTACTGCAAACCTCATGATAATGCTCAAAAGACATTAGTTTTTCTAAGCAAGAAAATACTTTCGCAAAACTCGTCCTAAAAGCGACATTCAGGCTTCTTATAAACAGGTAGGCACCGACGTTAAAAATTTAATATTGGACAGTCCTTTTCAAGTGGTCCTTCTCTATCATCTTTTACAAATAATATCCGTTCTGAAAACAATTTTCTGTTTTTGATTAATTTGGAACAAAATATAGGCTATTATGGATTTAACGTTTAAATTCGCAAATCTATCAGATTTAGCAATTAAGATTTATTTAGTCAAAAGAAGTAAAAAACTGCGTGTGCCGTATGGGGCAGAAGATAACCTGTGGCACGTTTTCTGAGTTTCAGAATCCTTGCCGCGCCATTTTAACTACAAACAGAATGAATATGAGTAAACGTTTAAAAAGTGAATAGAAAATATTTTTTAAAAAAGCGCGAGATAGCCAATATATGAAAAGTAGACATTTTTTGAGTTATTGAAAACCTTATTTGGCATCTGTAAACGAAAGCAGATATGATTTTTCTGCATTGCTAACAAATAGTAATATGCACCCTTTACCTCTACTCCTACAATTACAAGCAAAAGGAAAGTTCACAAAACGGTTGCAGATAGTGAAGCTACGATGCAAACAAGGGGCCATCTCAGCATTTGCTCATGGATCAGGGAAACTGGACAAAACCTGATCAAAATGGGGAGTCATTGACTCGGAAGCAGAAGCAGATTTTTGTTTATGAACATATTCAAGTCTTTTTTAATTTATACAAATGTATACTATTCAATATATATCAATGTTTTGTTACAATAAAGATTACCTTTCCTTTTTTTGATAATCATAGTCTCTAATTGAGGTAAAGAAAATATGCAGCAGAAAACATTTACTTTTAACTTATATTTGTGAACCGGCTTAAATGTTTAATGCATCTGTCAGTGCAATTGTTAAGTAAC
>BOPP01000325.1:15470-28338 GCA_017312745.1 Gryllus bimaculatus | reverse complement strand
ACGTGTGTTGTAATTATAAATATCAGTATTGCATGAAAATATGTTCCCGCCGTTAAGTAAGTCACTTTAGACAAATATTACAGATTCGGAAATATATAGGCAAGGCAGTGGTAATATTCAAAACTCAATGAAGAGAGGCTTGCAGGGATCTCACTGATGGCATTTTTTCATTATTCGAATAATTTTCTTTCATCAAAACATTTCTATCGCACATTTTGCGACTCTTCCACTTGAAACTGTTTTATATATTGCGACATCAGTTAGAATTAGGCTTTTCGCGCAGCACCCCATTAATCCTCTGTTCACACGGAAAGCGTAGATTTCAGCAGGCGGAGTCAATCTCGACTACGTAAAGATGGCATCAGCCCCTAGGACGCGCCGCGGCGCCTCCCGTACTGCCAAACAGAGGCACTTTTCACATTCTCCACAAGTATACAAATATTACAATGGATAAGTTTGATGTAGAATGTTCTTAAGCCGAATGAAGTGCACTTCAGCCAACTTGAGGCGTCAGGGTAGGTGAAATACGTTAGGGCAATGAAGAATAGAAGAAATTTTTTGATAAACAGGGATCTTGCTTAAACTTAATATCCTTCAAAAATATTTTCGTAAATTAGAAATTCACATTGTCTGATTGATGAGAATAAAGTGTTCGAGTATCGTTGAAGATATATATCAGTTCTAAAATTTCCATTCGTCAATAAATAATGTAATTGTTTCAGCTACCGAAGAGAACATTTAAAGTGTCAGCAGGAGAAGGTTAGATATACAACTACTTCAAAATTTTGTATTTGCATCATTGTACACGATTGTTGCACATTAATATTTGTTTTCTATGACGTATGTTATTCGTGCTGTTTCAAAAACTAAATTGAAATTCTTAAAAATGGAAACAATAACTCCTATAATTTACAAGTAACACATCCTCTATTCTACTCCCATTTAGGTTTTGGTCCAAAGTTAAAGCAATTTTCGGTTTTTACCGATTGCTCAGATGAATTTTTTATCGTCTTCTGAATACGCTGAAAGGAAGTTGGGTGTAAGTTGAATGTACTTTCAAAATCACTTCTTTGGAAAATAATGTGTTTGTTTTTTCTAGTACTTGGGGTAATTTTTCATATCATTGACCGTAGTTTGCATACGTGAAAAATCAGTGGTGAGATTCACGAATTTCGTGTATAAAACATCTTTAATACCTTAAATTTATTTGAAAATTTAATTTCGTATATTTATGTGTTTGAATTTGATCACTCTTTTTCCGAATGCGAACTCCCGGACACCAGTGACAGGCCGAGGCCGCCGAGACTCGGTCGGTTGTCGATAATCGGACTCGTTCCAGCAAATGCGTCCCGCAAGACTGGTCCGCCACGTCGGAATAAATATCGTTTATTAAGTTCCAGAAAAGAGAAGGTGTATTGGTTGGCTAAACGACTAATAATTTCCATTTTACAAAATTGAATTTATATACGAAATGTATATAAAAATGTAAATATTTTTTTAAAAATTATACTAATTTCGCAATTCTTATCCTCGACGCACTGGAGAATCTGGAAGTGATTTACTGAAGTTCTACCTGTGAATTCAAAGAAAGGGTATTAACGTTTTTTAGATAAATTCGGTTCTTTGTAATTATATGATGTTAAGGAAAGTGCCTGTTTTATTATAAGAAACATTAGTAAATGCACTAAAAGCAAGAATTATGAAAAATTAACAATTTTTACAAATTTGTTTATGTAATTATAATTGCTTATTTTCACGTAATTATATTTTAATGCATATTTAACTTTTCTGACCTGTTTTCCTTGAATTTTTTCTATTTTCTTCTAGTCTTGGTTAAAAAATTGTATTTCAGTCATTTTGACGTTTGCTAATCTTAGTCGCTAGATATCAAATTACTATTTCTGGTCTAGTTCTGTCTGTCGGTGACGGGTGGGTTTTGGACGAGCGCTGGGTCGTATTCGCGATGCAAACTCACTCGCTCCCGAGGGGCAAGTCGATAACATCCACTTCCGACATTTATATCTCACCGGCCCAGATGTTCTTAAAGGAAGGTAATGGAAGGGAAGTAAGGCTCTGTATTCATAGCATTATATTTTAGAACTCTTTCGTATGCCAATTATGAACATTGAAGTCACTTAAAACTTTTATTTTTGTCATTTCAAAACTTATATTAAATCAGAATATTAGGCACTTTTCAATTGCCCAAGAATGTTATAAAAACATTAATTTTTTCTATTTTTATATGGTGTAAATACACATGTTCTGCTACATTTAGATAGCGCAATGAAATATATTTGTGCATTTCCCTTTCAATTTTGTATTTTTGTTTACATTTTCCTGCTTATTAAGACAACACGTCACGCAAGGAAAAATAATAACCACCTCAATTTTTTTAACGTAAGCTAAAATAATGAACAAATGTTCATTGTGTTTAATAAATATGCCTTCTATTCGGATATGAAAAACTTAAATGACATTACAATTGGTAGGACACGAATTATTTTCACTTTTCAAAAATTGTTGTGGTTTTATAAATAGTTACGGAATGTAAATATTTTGCCTTGCATTGTATGTTCTTTGCTTTCTGAAAATAAACTGCAAGTCTGAATTAAATTTAATTCCAATTAATCTACAAATTGTTACTTTTCAAACAATTAATCGCTTAATTGAAATTGTATTCTCTCTGGATTGTAATTAATCAATTACAATTAATTGAAAGAGTTTCGCGGTCACTATGCGCGGCGACAAAATCCAGTACATGCGTTGAGCGGCGGCGCCCGACGGCAGCCAAACGCTTGGACCCTCGGTGACGCTCGACTGCTCTGCAGATAATCGGAAGCCGAAAAGCGGCCGGCCGAAATGTCCGTTCAACAGCTATACCCTTCCCTACAACAAAGGTCCCCCTGGCCCGCTGGCCAGCCCCGGCGCCGACCTACCGTCAGCTAGCGGGGTTTTCCTCCATCTCCCACTAGCAAGGCACCACTTCAGCCGGGACAATCTCGAAGTCTCCCGACCGGGGGTCTCGGCCTGTGTAGTAAGCGCAGTGCATGTGTGTATAAAGGGCGAGGTTACGACAAAGAAGAGGAAGAAAAGATCGCGCGCAGTGCGTGGCCTGTTTGTTAGGGTTCTGCTCAGACACGTTGTGCAGCGTTGGGACTCGAACCTCCAGGTCAGAGGCCCTGGGGTGACTTCAGTTGATGCCTAGAGACATCTGGCCCTGTTACGCAACGAGGGCTTACGAGAAACATGTGCCCGGTAACGTACGTTTTTATGAGAAAACTACGCCCACGTTACGAGTCGCCCTACAAGCCACGACGCGCCGCGAAGGCTAGGGAGATTGTATGAGGGATCAGGTTCTTGTCCCTAAAGGTGTGCCTCGCGTGGATGAGAGAACATTCATAGACACCATTTTTACATTAATCGTATGGACTACTTTGCGGGGATGCAGCTATTCGCCGTACTTCCCCGCCTGCGTATTCGACAGATTGTATTTGAAACCAAACTCGACGTGGGCGTTCTCTTGTGCGCCTGGGTGTGATTCTCCGTTTCCCACCAGATGCCGGTCTCAGTTTACTATATCCGTGTTGGGAGAACGCGAGATCTCGTTAGGATGGGAAATTGCCGGTGGAATATTTTTTGCTGGGCACCTGCTAGGGTTTTTCAAAATGCAAGCACATGCTATTACTACAGTGAGATTTTTCGCCTTCCGAAAGTCCACGTGCTTCACCTGGAATCGATCCTGCGCACTAGGAATTCGGGGTCCAGTAAGTTAACCACTCGCCCAGGTGCGGTACAAGCTTCATAATAGGAATAAGAACGTAAACGTTTGCTAGCAACTATCGTTCTACTTGTACTCCTGAACTTCCGTGTAGTGAAACAGGGAACAAAACACATATTCAGATTAAGGGAGTAGTATTGGTGGGACTATACTCAATCGCGATGTTTAATGTGAAAGTAAACAAACTTCCACATTCGTCGTAATCTTGTTTGCTTTTCTTACGAACTTCACTACGAAAGCCGTCTATCCATCTGATTCGCTGAATTGCCGTGCACGGGCTTTGTGTAAGTTACACGGCGCCAGGTGTTTATTGTTGTTACAACAAGCAACAAACATTAATATTCTGTAAACACTCATAAACGTTGTGGACACATTTAACAAAGACTTCATAGAGCAGATGGAATGGAGAATTTTGTGATCTGTTTGTCCCAAAATTTGTAATAGTTTGTATAGTGAATGTAAATAATAAATATTTTGTTTTCTTACTTTATTATTTTATACTTCCAAAACTGTTGAAAAAGAAATGGTTATATTAAAACCTAAATAATTGATACACATTGTAAGATTTGAAAACGCGTATTATTTTGAACGCAAGGCGTTCGCTTTTTACTTATTTTGTATTTCTACATCATAGCTTAAAAGTTTATTAAAAAACATAACAAACTACTTTTGCTCGAACATACCAAACATAATGACTTTCATTCCTAATTAATATTTTTGGAATTATAAGTTTGGAATTTTATTCTAGAACGTTACAATTCTTCAACGATTTAACGTAATGTCATTTTCTTTAGATATTCTATTTAGTTATTTTATTTTAGTTATTAGTTTAATCTCCATCGTTACTGTTGTTATATCAACTTTTTTTAAACTCTGTCCTAAAAATATTTTTTTTGCCGTTTTCATTTCAGTGAAACTAACGTTCATTTTTCACCCCTTCCTTATAAATATTTATTATTTTCTGCGTACATATATACAGAAAGTTATCGAAGTAAAAATATCAAAGTAAAAAGCAATTTCAAGAATTGGACAGAAACGTTTTTGATGTTCCTTAGACAAAAAAATTGCTTGTTTAAACACTTCCGTTTGTTCATATTTTTGTGTATCCATCTTTCATCGTCACTCTCTCTCTATCTCTCTGTTCGTCCAGCTTTCTCTTCGTTTGTCCTCTTACCTTCGTCTCTCCTGCTAGTTCGTCGATTTATCTCACTCCGTCTGTCCGGCTCTCTTGGCTCGTCCGTCTGTATGTCTGTTCGCTACTACGGCTGTATGTCCCTCTTTATGTTTGTTCGTCTGTCCGCCTTCACAACACTAACTCCAAATCCGTGCTTCGGATTTTCTGAAAAAGGCCCAAAAAATGTCCTGAGAATTAAAGAGGGATATTTTTATCTTACGAGATAGTTCAAAAGATGCTCGCAAGACGACCAGATATTTTTAAAACAGCTAAGATTAAGCCGCTTTTCAAAAAAAGCAACAGAAATGAAATTCAAAATTATCGACCAATTTCTCTTTTGTCGTTTTTTATATAATATTAGAAACATTTTTACATACGAATGGAAACATTTCTTGGTAAACACAACGCGTTTTCAGATTGCCAACATGGGTTTCGAAAATCAAAATCTATGGAAACGGCCATATTTTCTTTTCTTAAATATGTCGCCTCATCCATGGATCAAAACAAAGCACCTATTGGAATATTTCAAGATCTATAAAAAGCTTTTGATGTCATTGATCATAACATTTTACTCTCAAAATTACCTTCGTATGGAATTCGTGGTGGTACTCTAAATTGGTTATGTTCGTACCTCAAACAATAATCTCAAAGAGTAGAAATAACCTACTTGAATAATGGAACATTATGTACACACCTTTCTGATTCTTTGCCGATTGTATGTGGAGTACCGCAGGGATCGATTTTAAGCCCTATTCTCATCCTACTATACATAAACGATATGCCCTCGACGATTAGTAACGGAAGAACAGTACTCTTTGCGGTTCGTAGGCTTCCGCGGCGGAGTGAATATATTCTTGGCTGTCCGGGATGAGCCGCGACTTAATTAATTGGACGGACGCTTCGGCCATCTTGCTGTGGCCTTCTTCAGAGCAATATAGCTTTGAAGAAGGCCACAGCAAGATGGCCGAAATGTCAGTCCAATTAACTGAGACGCGGCTCATCCCGGGTAGCCAAGAATACAGTACTCTTTGCGGACGATATGAATATTCTTTGCAATAAAGAAACTAAATAGTACAGTATCAGATATTTAAAATTCGTTTCGTATTAACAAAATAATAGTAAATGAAAAGAAAACTGTTTCAATGCAGTTTTCCATTTCAAATAAACCTCTCGACACTAGTTACGGCGTGCCATTGACTGATGTTAAGGTAACAAAATTTTTAGGTCTTTCAATTCAGTCAAACTTTAAATGGAACGTCCATTTAAATTAATTGAACACTAAATTAAGTTCTTTATGCTATGCTTTCAGAATTCTTTCAAATTCAGTCAGCCTCCACACTGCTCGTTGTGTATATTTCGCGAATGTTCATTCCCGCCTGACATATGGTATAATATTCTGGGGAAATACATCTTATAGCTCCCAGACTTTTAGATTACAAAAAACAATTATACGAATAATAAGCAAATCCCACCCACATGATTCTTGTAAGCTCTCTTTATTAATCTAGGTATTTTACCAGTACCTAGTCTCTAAATATATGAATGAGTAGTTTTTGTCAAAAATGACTTACTTAAGGAAGGAAATATATTTTCTGCAAACGCCGTGGTCTATAACTACAACACCCGACACATTCATCAGGTAACAGTATCAACAGCTCACTAAAAAATGCACATATAATACATGTACATTATTTTACAACACTTTGCAGATGACATTAAACGATTAAATTCGATACAAAAATTTAAGTCACTAAATAATCAATAAATAAAAAAAGTCAATAAATAAATGAATAAGTAAATAAATAAGTAAATAAGTAAATAAATAAGTAAATAAATAAATAAATAAATAAATAAATAAATAAATAAATAAATAAATAAATAAATAAATAAATAAATGTAGCTTCTGTATGCTTACGTTTTGTTGAACTCTCGTTTTGCATGTAGTGGTAGGGGTAGCGGTAAGGCTGAATTACTATTTTGTTAGAATGCAGAAAAATCAAACTTGCAGCTCGTCTACCGTTGCAAATAAGTTTACTACAACTCGGGAACGTAAATGTTTCTAATTTCTTGATTTTTTCATTTAGTTTTATTTATTTATCTTTAACTTTTACTCATCCTTCATATAGTTATAGTTAAAATGATGGGATGGTATTCTGGAATTCTGGAAATTAACTTCTCCCCATAGCACGTCATAAAAACCGTTTTTAACTGTTTTTGACGTAAATAAATAAATAAAAGAAGTTTGCAACATTTTCGCTAAAAACTTGTGAAGGGCTCTACATGTTCATAATTAAAGATACGGATTTCTTTGTTACTCCAAACTTCATATTATGTAAACGTTTCTTCAACTTACTTCACGTAATACATTTTTTAAAAATTTAAGTTTTCGTATATTTTGGAGTCATAGTCAAAGCTTGACAACTAGTCAAAAATGTACGAACAAGGTTTTCCAAAAATGGATAGAATTTTTTCTTTAACTGTTTCATAAGGGTAAAGCAGTATGCACTTAATCACATGACTTAAGCGGCATTTTAAATTTCTGAAATTTAAATAAAATGGTTTACGCAATGTTTTAGTATCTCCCATGCTTCTTTTGGTGAAGAGAGTTTTTCGCAGGCGATGGCTGAAATATCCGAAGGATAGAAATTGCAATATTATAATATCACATAACCTTTACAAGCAATGCAAGACATCGGTGCCGTTGTGGCACCACTTATGTTAAATGTGTGAAATTAATACACTATGCAAAACAGAGATTCAGGGTTTCTTTGTCTTGGTCGATGGGGAAAATCGAGATAGTTCAAGAAGCTATCACATCGCAAACAGTAAATAAGCGTTTTTACGACAGTGTAAGAATGCTTATATTAAGTTATGATTTGTTTAATCCATAGTCTTATTGACTTCATCGGTAAAATCATCTTAAATTTCTGAACAGCTTAAGATTGGAGACGTGTAAGGAAGTAAAGTTTGTTGCTCCCAACGAATTAATCCTCTATAACTACGTTGTACGTTCAATTACTTTCATTTAAAGTGAATTGTAGTAGCGATAAGGACATTCTAGAAAAGCTTTTGGGTGGACAAACATTAGAGCATTAAAATAGGTTATATATTGTATTTAAATAATTAAATAATATTATGACAAAAATATATTATTTATAAGTATTGTTATTATTGAAATAGAGATAAATAATGTCAAGAATTTAAAATTGATTTCAAATAATCTTGGCTGTCCAGGTGACGCCTCGTCGAAGGTTGTGGTTCCGACGTTTCAAGAATCATTTAATGGTGTTCCTCAGGGCTGGTCAGGGCGTCACGCGGACACAAAGTTCATTTGCATGACTGGATCCGGGGGACTACGACTGCACTTAAAATTGATTTCGGTAATGTGTGTATATTTTTGTATCTGTTTGGAACATTTATGTCAGACAAAAACATTTTTTGTGCTGTAATCTAACTGTATAAAAATATTAAAGATATCGCTTAGAAAAACATTTTTTTAACCAGCTTAAATATGAGTAGAAGAGCTCATGCTTGTACAATCAAAGATTTAGCACCATTTGAATTCTTCAAATTAACAAATCAAATTAAAATATATGGTAGTGTTATGTTCCTGTTTTTGGTGACAGCCATGAGATCGGTGAGAGTGGGCAAGGGTATATTTACCTGTAATATTAATTACAAAGCGTTGTTTTCCTAAACAATATATTGGTGTATATTGTATTCAATATACACCAATATAAGGCAAGTGTAACCCTCCGAGACAGCTTCTTAGCTTTACTTAGAAATCTCTTCACCCCTTCCAGTTTTAATTCGTCCTGTTTTCTTTTCCTCTTCCTGGCCTGAAATACGAGCGTCGAGCTCCAAAGAAGACCTCGAGAGACTTTCCCACCCACACTGCACTTAGGGTTTATAGCTTACCTGTTCACGCGTTACATCGATCCCTAGGTCCGGGGCGCGAACACGACACCTCCCTTCGCCACGGCGCCGTCCTTTACGACCTCAGACTCTCCGTTTCTATAAGATCGCGTCTCCTATTTTTATCGAAACAATGGAAGTAGGCTCACAAGCGACGTGTCCTGGCGCCTTCACCGCCTCAACGGCGGCGGGCGTCGCGCCGCCACTTGACCGGCGGACAAGCCGGCGCCACGTGGCGACGCCCACGCTCTGCCCACTCAAGCCCGCATTGTTGGCTGACGCCTCCGCACCTGAGAACGCTCACTTCGGCTCCTTCCTTCTCCCCGCCCCTCCGGTCGAACAGACTCACAGAGTGGTCGTAAAATGATATCTCATGTGAGACCGCGCTGGCTGCATTGTGGCAACTTTACAGAAGGCTTTGTGTCCACATCGCCCCGAGGTTATGAAAATTGACGACGCTCATTCTTTTACGATATCGTAATATTAGAGAGAAAGATTCACTGGTCAGGCTGGGGCGGTGTTGAAGAAACGTGAAACTGTGAATCTTATAACGAACCGCCCCTGGATATGACAGGAGAGAGAATTTTGTTAATGAAACCACATTTCTAATGAATTAGTGACTTTAGTTTCACTGGTAGCGAAAGCTGTAGCGAGACGTTGTGTTCATGTATTCTGACATTTCCTTGTCTCATTTCCCGTTGATGTTGATGTTGTGCAGAATCAGCGATCCGCCCAAGGGCGCTGTTCAAAAGCGAAGTTTGTCTTTGTCCCTGATGAACTACTCACTTTGGTCGAATAACTCCATTTTCTGATCAAAAATTATTATCTATAAGTTAGATTGGTTTGTAATGGTCCTCTTGTGGTGGAACTTTATTAAGCAATGCGTTTCTCGAATTCACGACCTTTTGTAAAGCTCACATTGGCTTAAAACAATGTAAATAAACAAATACTGTATGTTTTGTACAATTGAAAAAAAACAATAAAATAATGGTTAAACTACTTTTTAAATGTTATTTTAAAATAATTTTCATAGTTTATTAAAAAAGAATAACTTGTATGAATTTTAACTCAAAATTCCTCTTGAGTGCAATATTATCAATTTTTGTAAATGTTTCAGGCGTCTAAGGAAGCATTCAAGTAAGTGTTCGAACGTTGTAGTTTGAAAAAATCATGGCTTAATCAATGTTTCTGATTTTTATAACTTTTGCTGGTCTTAAATGAACCATCACAAACTAACAGAATACTTGTTCGAATTATACTGCATTGCCGAGTTCAACGAAGGATATTTTCGAGAGAACTTTTCGGACCCAATTGTACCTATCCTGTGCCCTCATTTGTTACGTCGAAAGTGGCCAAAAACGTAACGATGAATTATAACAGTACCTTGCGTAGATCGAGTAAGGACGAGTAGTACGAGAGTTACGTGCTGACGGTTGGCATAAGCACGTGCTACAGATTCACCGCCTCCTCTCGCTGATTATGTGAACCATCTCTTATCAATAAACATCAGTCCAAGGAGACATATGGAACCTGTTCTGTGGTTCTTTATGTCCCAACCCCGGTGGAGAGCGTTGGAAATTTTGAACGAACAAGCGTTTCAAACTCTGGGATAATAGGAACAACCAAACCAAAAGCGACACAATTCTTTCTTCAATCTTGTAAAGTCATGTCAATCTCTATTTTCGTTATGAAGACACAGATATGTAAGGGAAAGAAGATTGTTAATTCTACGACCTTTTCAGTAGCGTCTGTAGTTCTGTTAGATACACTGGTACTCGAGAAAAATTCAAAAAACATCAATAAAGCTAATGTTTAATACGCTCAGCAATTGAAAAAAAACTAGGCCCGCCATTAAATATTCTCCATTAATGTGTTGCATTATTAAACTTCTTTTGTTGATATTCTACCAAAGAACTGTTACTGTATATACTCGTACTTTACCATGTTATTGTACTATTCATGAAGATTTTTTGTGCAATATTTAATTTACTGCAGTGTTATACGACAGAATTTTATTTGAAGGTTTCCGAGCAGTTTGCGTGCAACTTTTGGAAAACCCTTTTGTGTGGTTTTGTTCAGCAGTATTTTTGCTGCAACATGTTACTAATTTCAACGAATTGCAATGATGCAATAACGGAAAGAACAACACAGACGAATAACCAGCTGCGATAGCTAATAGCTACATTTGTACCTCCGCAGAATCGCTGATTGGTAGGTCCTCGGGTCGTATCCCTACGATGGCGGATCTTCCAAGCTGACGCAGATTTAACTGCTGCCAGGAGAATTCCCACGTCCGGCTCTCTACTCGGTAGTTTTCCATGGTTTTTCTGATCACTATCTGGTGAAACCCGGTGCAGTATCCAAACAAACGGACTTTCTAGAATTTTTACTCTTTCACATTTGTTTTCCCTTTACATTCACACATGTTGTACTCTATAACGCCACCATTATGTGACTTAAGTTGAGAGCATACAACTTATCCCGCATGTTTCAACATCTTCTTGGAGAGATGCCTAATATTCGTCAAACCGATGAGAAGAGAGGCGGCGGATCTGACGGTATGAAAGTGAAAGAACACTTCCAACTCCACGAATTTACCATGTTCTATATGTTATATCTGTATGTATGTGCGTAAGTACATACTATGTGCCGTACAAGAATGGAACGAATGACCTTAGTAGTTGACACGCCTGGAAACAACACTCACTATTGAACGCAACTGTGTTTTATCTAAATTAATTCTTTTATTAAACATGTTAGCGTTCTTCTGTATACGGTTTGCATACACTCGATATTGCAAATCACTATTGTCGAACAATTTGTCCGGAGAATAATGTGAGATCAAGTTTGAAAATATTATTAATTTCATGAACTATTAACTCACTATTTAAAAAATGCTAAGATATAAGATATACATCTTCTGAAATATTCAATCAAGATTTCCTTACACTAACTTAAATTCTTTGATCCTTAAAAAAATAGTAATAGTAATTATTGTTCCGACACCTATAGACCTAATGCACAAAAATTCCGTTTGTATCATATTATTCTTCATCACCTGTTATTTATTGCTCTCGCAAAGTAAAGCTGTTGTAGCTCAGAAATAACTGATACATACATTCCTTTGATTAAACAAAATCATCTGAAAACAATAAATTTATTGATATGTATTCACGACAGAGAGTGTATGTAAATGAATCAGAAGACATCGACGGAAGACCTATTTACTCATCGTGTTGCTACATTTTCTATAAATGTGTAAGGTGTTCCACAAAATAAATTTTCTTAAAGTAGATTTGATTCCTACTTTTTTAAACTCGATAACTTAAAAATATAGTTTCATTATCATTAATAAAATTCAGATTGTGCAGGACCATTCGGAAATATTTAACTTCTTTCAATTTCGTTAAAACTATTTTGATTTCATAGACATTAAATTTTACAAAATCTGCAATAGCGTTCATTGTATAAAATTGCGCAAAAAAGCGAAAAATTCATTTGTTGTTTTAGAAACGATTATTACTCAATAAGATGGTAACAATTGTATTTTTTTTACGATTACGGAACGTATTCTCCGAACAAAATTGCGTCCAGCAAGGTTACGGGGAGGTGAACATTATATGTATGTATATATATATATATATATATATATATATATATATATATATATTTACTTTAATATTTATTCAGAAAATCTGTTCAAAGTAGGTATAAACCTTTCTTAATCGTTTTGATTAACTAAGGTTTGTACCTAGTTGAAAAAACCATTGAAAATTCCGTATACTTTTCTTCCTTCGTTCACGAAAAATCTAACTAATTCAATAAAATTTTAATTTAAAGAAGAAAAAGAAAATATTTAGAAAGTATTATTTAAATTACGCACAAAGTTAATTTCTTTGTATATATATTCCAAACGACGTAATAAAATTAAATAGAGTCCGTCACAGACAGCCGTCGAGTCAACATCGCGCCGCGCTGCGCACAGTGACAGCACAGTGTTA
>BOPP01000325.1:0-14896 GCA_017312745.1 Gryllus bimaculatus | reverse complement strand
ACGGGATTCGGAAAAGAAGAATTCACACATATTCTGAGCTTTCGTAGGCAAATGTATGTGCCGGAAGAATCACTAAACAAAATACCTGATTCTATGGTAGTTGAGTACACAGGAGAGAGAAATTGGATTTGTATTTCTTATGGCACTATTAAATGCTATCAATACAAGGAAGAATATCATGTAGCAAGAAACTGTAAAAATGTAGATAATATTAATTCTAATATCAATGCACATTTAGCACAAGACACAAACAGGAATGTTGAGCACAACCACAACGATAATTCTACTTTTGATGAAGACTTCCCTTTAATTGAGACTGGTAAGACTGCTAAAAGAACACTTTCGCAGATACATCTAGTAATAGAACCTCGGAACCACCCTTGAATAGTTCGGAAGAAAGAGAACAAGGATTTGCTAAACCTGTCAAAAAGAAGAAAAAGAAGTGCAATCGAGAAAACAGCTCTGAAAATAAAAGTGAGAAATATAACATTAGTGAACAGTTAGCTCCAGTTACAGAAAAATTAGAAGAAACTTCCAAAGTTCTTTATTATGAACAACTCAAAGATTTTCTAGAAGATACGAACGGAACTAGTAAGGCACTACAAATATCTCTTAATTATACTAAGGAAACCAATTGCATTGCTCAGAGATATGTACCCATTACTAGTGGATAGAGGCATGAAGTCCCGTTTTACGAAAATCATGAAGAGGTTGAAGGATCCGGTAGCGTCTGATTCCTCAAGAGCATCTTCGGAGAAGGAATGTTTATCAAGTGAAGAAAAATAATGAAAATCAAAATTCTGCAATGGAACTTGAACGGCATCCGGACACGATACGAGTTCTTCCAAAAACTTCAAAATGAGGAGAACGTCGATATTGTCTGTATACAAGAATCCAATTTTAAAAATAACCATTATAACCATACCAAAGATTTCAAGTGTTACTACAAAAATAGATCGTCATGTGTCAATGCTAGTGGAGGTGTGGCAATTTACGCAAGGTGGAGGTGTGGCAAATCGTTTGTAAGCAGTGAAGTGCAAATAACAAGTGATCTTGAATAGTTGGTGTATCCATAAATATAGGATCTAGAAACATCATGTTGTGTAATATATACATCCCAAGGTCATTTGAACTGCGTAGTTGTGAACTTGTAAGTCTAATTTAACAAGTTAATAAACCATTAATATTACTATTACTATTTTAATTGTCACAATGTGCAATGGGGCTCAGTAAGAACGGATATCAGGGGGAAAATAGTAGGTGATTGTTTTGAGAAAGAACACCTTGTGTTATTAAATGATGACAAGCTTACATATTCCAACATGGCAACAGGAAATGTAAGTTCTATCGATCTAAGTATGTGTACGCCGAATCTAGTAAGATACTTACAACGGAAAGTTTCCGATGACCTATTCAACAGTGACCATTATCCTATCACCGTGATCTTCGAAGATACATCGGAACATGAGGTTATTTACGAGCCGCGATGGATTCTCTCGAAAGCAAATTGGAGCCTATATCAACGAATTATTGAAGGCAAAATTAAACATTTAAATAGTAACGATTTTGACTTAAATCAAATAGGTGCAATTTTAGACAGCTTTGAAAAAATAATTATGAATGACGTCCCACAGGGGGTCAGTACTTAGTGTTACTCTATTTTTACTTATTATTAATGACCTCCAGAACAATATTGAACCTCCAGCCATCATCAATATGTATGCGGATGACAGCAATATTAGCATAACTGGCAAAGATATTACAACATTAGAAGAATAGCCTCAAAACATCTTAGATGCAGTCATGGAATTTTCAAGGAAAACAGGGCTCAAGATTTCCAAGATAAAATCCACTTTCATAGTTTTTTCTAGGAAACGATCTCATTGAAGAAACATTGAACACAAATTAGGCCAGCATAGGTTGGTACAGAGCAAGGAAATTAAAATCTAAGGAATGATTTTAGACGAAAAGATGACATGGATTCCGCGTATCAAGAATTAAAGAATGAGTGCACCAAAAGAATGAGTCTTGTCAAAGTCATTAGCCAAACATTCTGGGGAGCGGACTATACAATTATAAGGAGAACTTATCAGACAATCGTCAGATCAAAATTGGACTATGGCTGTATACTATATGATGCGGTTAAGAAGAACATCAAGAGAATGTTAGATCTTATCAATAATACGGGAGCAAGACTGACGTGTGGTTCTTTCAAGACCAGCCTAACAATGAGCATTTTGTGTGAAGGAGATTTATTATCATTAAAAAAACGTAGAAGAAACCTAATTATTGGGCATACGATTAAAGTGGCAGCCAACAAACTGAATCCAATAAATAAAGTTTTCGAATATGCATACAAACATTATAGAACATCTAGATATAAAAAGAAGCTCCTGACACCCCTAGCGATAAGAGCTATTCAAGACTCTTAAAGATCTCAATAACAAAGAACGGTGCATTAAATTCATTTGCTTTGTAAAGGAAATTGAAATGTACAACAATATATAACCATGTATGTAAAATTCTAAGTTACTGTGTTATTTTGTACTTATTGTGTATTATTAAGGTAGTCGCTAATAACTGTATGTAGTTGATGCGACTGTAAATAAATCAAATCAAATCAAAAAATTAACTAATCCAAAACTTAATGAAACAATGACCCAGTGAGTATTAAAGTGAGAACATGGGTTACAATGGCATTAGTTATTTTTAGCTTAAAAAATTAAGTGAGTTTTATTTACACTTAATTTTAATAAAAGTAAAAAGCTTAACTGTTGCAAAAAATACATAATGGAAAAGTTCTACTCCTACAATACTGAGATTCATGTTCTGGAGAATAAAACATACAGGGAAGAGGTATTGGCGGGCCGATTTAACTAAATCTGAAGACAACCTGATACTTTCCAAGACTAGCCCCACACATGTGTTTTACATACATACATTTATTAGAACTGCAATTGGGTATGACCCGGTGGCAGTTAATGGCAATAATAGCAAAAAATTTGTTTTTCCCCAAGATTAAGTGGTACAAAACCACTATGAGAATATTGTGCGTAGATTCGACTGGCGTTCAAAGGGACTTAGCTTTTCAGAACTAGCAAGGCAGAAACAACGACTTCAAAATTAGCACTTCCAATTTTATGTTATGAATCATTGCTTAGAACGAGCAGACATTAAAAATGCAATAAAACTGCTGTAACGGCATTTTGCCGACAGTTATTCGGGGTTTCATGCGACGTTGACTCACGAGAAAAGTGGCAGGCGCCGCTGAAGGAACGCTTAGACCGCTTCGCCAGGACTCAATTGATTTTCTGTTTTACACGCAGGTACCAACAATAAAGAGATTTATCTGCTATTATTTATGCGCAGTATTATGAAACAATCATTTCCACTAACCAATAACAAGCATGCACTATTTATCTCACAACTGTGGTTCATAAAAAGTCTGCAAAATACCACTGACTATTATTTCATCATCAACGTTTGTCTCGGTGAATATTTAAACATTACGGTTTTTTACCGAACAAAATTAAACGCGTGGAGTATATGGTACGATTCATAAAACAGTGATTTGGTATGGTAATGCATTTTTTTAAGGCGAAAAACAAATATTTTAAAACTGTTTATTCTATATTATGAAATGTAGTACGCTTTTTTAAGAGTAATGCAATTGTTCTCCTCCATTACTCCTTTGGATGATTCAGTCTTTCACCGAATTTCCACAGGTAGAGGTGGCTCAGAGCGTCAACTGATTCCACTGCAGTGTCGCTGACCGAGAGGGTCTGGTGTTTGAATCCCGTCTGTGACAGGATTTTCGATACTAGCCAGATAGTTAGGTCTTGTTCTGTCGCTGCCTAAGGTGTATTCTAGCGGTCGGCTGTTCGGCTCGGTAGTTTTCCGGATTTTTTCGGATGAATACCAGGCGAATACCGGAGCAGTACCCTAACCAAAGGGTCATGGACCGAGCGCAATCTTTCCTTCCCATTCCTTGGCCTATCCTACCACTTGGATGCACTTACACTTACATGCACGACACTACCATACTAGCGGGAAGACCGCTCGGGAGTTTAGAGCTTGTCCAGGTTGGGGCGGTGCCGCGCTGGTGGGTGATACTTGTTGGGGTTGGGGAAGGCGGGGCCTAGCAGACGATGGGTCGTGGCCGGATCTTGCCATCCAGTGAAGCAAGATCACCTCCACCTTCCTAGCGAAAACGTGCTCTTCTCTTATGAGAATAATGAACTTAGCAGTTGACGTGCTAACGGTAATCTCTAGTAATCAATCAATCCATCAAGTTTTCCTTGACATTAGAATATTGCTGGAACGCTATGAAGATTACGAATACAAAGTATAAGAGTTATAATATAAATATAACAACGTATTTAGCTATTGTTTCTTCACTTAACAGAAACTAACATGATGGTTGGAGAACGGATATATATATATATATATATACTATATAGATATAATATATATATATATATATATATTACATATATATATACTATATATATTTAAAATATATTGTGAACGTATGACGTACCTGGGAAGCGGTTACTTTCACGACAAATAAAATTACGCACAAGACCAGTTTACATTTTCGTGAATGGGTCTCCAGGAATTTGGCCGCAGCATAGGAGATAATTCGTTATAAATTCTTTTGCACATCGTACATATTTTAATTGATCACGAGAACCACTTTACAATTAGTATTTAGCAAATCACAATGCCAGGCCTTGGAACAAGCGCGACGGTCAACGCTACCTCCGATGTTTTTAAAAACAACCTGCTTCCTCTGAGCGTGACCGGGGCGTCGTGGCAACGGCGGCGTGGCCTTCGATCAAGCTTCGGCCAAAGCTTCGGAATGCCCCGAAGGCCCGCCGGAATTCGCCCTCCCTCGCGCGACAACTCCTCCGCCCAACGTCTCGCCGATAAATTCGGACGGGTCCACCCCATCCGATGTGAACATGTCTCACGGGTATTGGAACGCACGACGCGTGATTGATGTTCGCGGCTGTTCTAGACTTTTGCAGCACCGTTCTCACTTTGCGCGGTATGTCCGTACGAGTTGACTGCCCACTGTATATATTATACCAGAGGCGGGATATTGACACGAGCCCACCGGCCACAACGATTTCCTGTCTTATTGGTTTTTATCAGTTCTGTACCGCAATTCTACTTCTACTAATCATCTGACTGTTAATCTTTAATCAAACCTGTTTCATATTCAGCGGCCACACTCAGTCCGAAACTGCACTAACAACGACAAAATATCTTGGACGCAACCACTGCCTCGCCCGTGCTTCACTCGAGGCCTCTCGCGCATCACTAACCGCGCTCGCTTCGCCGTTTTTCCCCCCTCCCCCCCGATTTGCCCGTTGGTGGCGGCGGGCGGCGGCGGCGGCGGCGTTACTGCGCTGATCAACTCCAGTACTTTATTTTAAATTATAATTGATAGCATTGTAATTTTCTAATTACAGAAAAACGTTCTTCGTTTGCAATACTATTTGCATTTTTATTAAAACCTATTTGCAATTCATGTCTTTCCTTATATGAGCTATTATTGATTTTCCCTGTTATTTAACTGGTCAATATTGCCACTTTGCTAAAACCAATTACTTCATTTTTGAATCATTAATAAAAAACGAAACAATAGGAAGCAATGCAATACAATAGAATGAGTATCGCATATAAATATATTCCACGCATAATGAGACGGTAAAATGAATAGTCTAACATTTTGATATCACTTCTGAATCAGTACAAAAATCAACTAAACATACTTCAAAATAATTTCCCACTCCATTCTTATATTGTATTACATTGTTAACATCACAAACGTCATCGACATAAATGCGCGTAAAACGTTATTGAAATGTTATGTTGCGAACAGTTACTTGCGTTCCATTTACCAACATTGAGCTAGGAAAAACAGAGTATTTGTATTTGTCAGAAAAAACATTGAGCAATTTGCGATTAAAAATACCAAAAGCTTTCCGTCAACAAACAACGTCGCATGCAGGGGGCGTGCTCAAGAACGTGGCGATGGGTTTATGTGGGTACTTCGATATCGGGTCTTCTTTCTGCCAAGCGTTGCAACCGCCAGATTTTTACAACTGAGATTTAGTGAACTAGAAAAACGGCCACATAAAATACATGTGTAATTCTCGCGAAAACGCTCTGCAAATTGATCGTCCTGACTTTCCAGTCACGCGTTTCAACGTCCCATACTATATGATTTTTGTATAATGATTACGGAACATGAAAAAGATTACAAAATGAAACACCTTAAATGAGGGATTTCAACATGGAAGGTAATGACAGGAAAAGGACATATACTATCCTTTCATTGGTATTCACATGGTACGATAATATTTCTGCTTGGCTGAATTCATCAAACACAACTTGAATCGTGTCCAATTTCAAATGAGCTGGGTGTACATTTTTTAGAAATTAAACAGTGTGTAGGATCGCCAATTAGCCTCCGCGGAGACCAGTTGATGCTGCGATCATTACGAAGTCTACTTGTGGTCGTCGGTATGAGTGACAACCGATATTGAAAGTGAACGCATGTGCAATGAACTGTAACGTGAATGATTGCTCCTGTACAGTTGTTGGCGGGGTAAGTTTGCCAACATACCGTTAACCTGAATGACGTTACGTAATAGAAAAATATGGCAGAAATAAGATATATAAGTTTTGTCAAGCTGTAAATTTACTGATTGAAAAATATTTAACATTTGTTAAAGAACTGTGTACATGTGTAAACCGATTACAGAGTTCGTTAAGTATGACGAAATTGTGTATTCAAGTTGGAAGAGGAGATACTGCATTTGTATAAGCAGTCTTTCACTTTCGGAGAAACAGTAATATAAAATATATTAAGTTCAAAACAGGCTTGTAATGTTTTTCGCGCCAACAATTACTTTCCTGCATTACCTAATAATCTCTCTTGCAAAGTCGTTCTACATTCCTTGGCATCAATTCAGAATATATTCGAGATGTTTGGGAGCTCATTCATACTTTCAGGTAACAAAATAGGTAATAGAAGTAGAGAAATTGAAGCGAAAGCAACATAAAAATAAAAACCACAAAATTCAACAACTTAAGCCTATTACAAGGGTTTTAAATAAAGGTAAACGATGTACTGCAAATAGCAACATTTTCTCGCAATATTATCTAACTTTTGCAAGTTTGAAAATTCAGAAGAAACTCTACAAAAAATTGAGACTACGCCATTTTCTGTTGCACCCTATACGAAAATACATATTTAAGAAAAAATCGCAATTACGCAAAACTTCACTTGATTTTTTAAAAAAAATACCACATTAAAGATATTATTTTTTAGAGGTTACATTTCGTTTAAGGAAATTAATGCACTATCCAATATTGACATGTAATTTTGTCCACGCGAAAATTGCTTCCAGCACCACATGTTTTCCGTTGTTTTGTTACATACGAGGAAAATTATACGAAAAATATGAAAGCTCTTGTTAAGGAATATTGTTCGAAAAGTTGTCAAAAACATATTTTTTGAAAAATTTGTACCTGACTGTTTAATAACTTTTAAGAACATATTTTATTACGGGGAAAATATTTCATTTTAATATATATAGTTGAATGGAAGATGTAATTTCAATAATTGGGGATGTTCAAGAAAAATGGACAGTACGCCGTTTTAAGCGCCCTTATACCCCATTCTATGGTGAAATTTTATCTACAAGATTTTAGCCATTTGTAGAAATTGAAAAATGTTGTAGAGCCTACATTGTAAAAAGTACTCTATAAATCCCAATATGCCCATTTCAAACTGGCAGGCTGCGAGATCAAGCTAGATCCATAGAGGAATATCAAGTTTGGAGAAACTGATGTGAACAGTTTTGACACTCTCATTCACAAACCGGATGGCAGCCGTAAACCGATTTCAATCACTTCGTAACGACCCAAAAAACGTGTTATTCTCCTACACAACGGGTTTTAAAAGGGCTTAAGAGCAAAGCAACTGTAGGGGCATATTTATCTTTAGATTTTCCGGTATTAGCTCCCCATAATATGAGTTCTTAGAAGGCGGATTTTGCCACCAACATTACAATACTTTACAATTTTCATACACATGTAAGTGGTATGATAGAAAGTTAAAATGGTGTACTAACACTATTTATCACACAGTAAACGTTAACACATTAATCATATTTTGAAAATATAATAGACTAATATCGAAAACGATAACACGGAAGCACCGTTGCTAGTAAATTCTATACATCTTTACTTATCGATTACTTCCGATCAATGATCCTGAGACCACTGAATGGAGATATTATTTTACATGATTGAATAGCTTTTATACCATTTATATTCGATTATTGTCGAACATTCATGCTTTAATTCAAAAATTAATTACTCATTTGATTAAAATGATCACAGCAAAATATAACTAATTGTAAAAATTGTCGTTGTATGGAAGCCTCCCAGACGGAAGCCGACGGTAAATTGCGATGGCTAGTTTTGTGCCATCCTTTGGCAATGCATGGCCACTTTTTTTAGAATTTAATAACACGGAATACCCGACGCGGATTTTCCAGTACCTAACACAACTGACGAAACGTAATAAAAACTCGGCTACCGCCTAATTTCCTCCATTCACGGTCGTAAGCTCAGGTAGACTTCCGCCGGTTCCAATCACGATGTATGTGATTACCTCACCCACTGGATGGTTTTCGCACCGAACCCTCGTCTCCAACATAGCGAAAATGCATGCATGTGGAGGTGAACCCCCAACAATTAATTCGAGCAAATTTATAACACAGCATCCTTCCTCTTCCCCGCAACGTTTCAGCTAAATGCTCTATCTGGTTTCTAGCATTGGCAATCTCAAGAGCCCTATATATAATGCTTACGCCCCAGCAGCACTCCATCTCCCCACAGAAACCACATAGAACACGCGGGGCTGACCCTTTTACGCTACGCGCGCCTGCCGCTGCTTCGTAAACCCTCAGAGGCTCGCCTCGCCCGATCCAGCTATGGATATATCCTCCCGTATGATTTATATCCCAATCCAGAATATATCCTCCGTAGCCGCTTTACTTATGCAATGCGCCGCGTTTCAACACGATCTCGCAAAGCGGACGCCGACGGAATTACCAAGTACGTTGCGTTGCGACAGTCCGCACGCGGAGTATCAGCGGCAAAAGAAGTGAACTGTATTGATTTTACCTGAACCCTCTTATCCGGGTGTCTCAGAAACTAGCTTCGATATGAACTCAGGTAGAAATATCGTTGGGGCGTGGGGTTCCGCGGCCGAGTCATATTTCTAGGCTGTCCGGTGACGGCCGCGTCCATGGGAAGGTGCCGACTTTAGGTCCGCCAGTTCTGTGACCATTCCTCAGGGCATAATTGCGTCGGCTTACGTCGCACACGGCTGAAAAAGTAGTGAGGACCGGTACCGTAAGCACATTGAAAAACTTTCATCCCAATTTTCGCCGACGTGTGAAATTTCGAAAACTGTCGGGATTCGACATCGGCAACCGTACCTCTTGCAAACATCCCCTCCCAACTGCCCTCCGCACGCGAGCGAAGGGCGCGCGACACCGTAGCAGCATAATGTTTTCGGCGATCGCAACGCAGGCACGTGTCCGCAGCGCTAACGGAGGCCCAGATTCCCGCCCCGCCTGTCCGCCACGAAGAGAGCGGGGACACAGGCGCACACGTCGTTTCAATCATGGGGGCTGTTTCACCCGACCGAAGAATATTCCTCTTCTTCGCCCCCTTGCGGCCGCCCCCGCCCGCCCCACGCGCCGGAGCCACCGCGACGAAGTTTCAAGTAGTTCGGCAAGTCGACAGAGCCCTCCGCCGATTCGCCTGGGATCGAGGACCCGCAGCCCCCGCCGAGCCCAGGCCCTCAGCGCCGCCGCTTCAGCCTCTTAGAACCTCTACACCTTCGTACAGATCTCAAGCGTCGCTAGATGTCTCTGGATGGCAAACATCCGTTGCCGCTGCAACGACTCTCACCTCGCTTCTAGAGTCGAGTTCTGCTATGATGAGTTTTGCCGTTAACTACATACTAGCTTGAATTTCAGTCACAGGAGCGGAGAATGGGATTCTGAAGAGAATTTTTAGCGGTAACAGTTTTCCTGGGTATTTCTTCGTGCGTTTTTGTTCCGATCAATTACCCGAGCGAATGGCGGAAACAAACGCCATCACCAGCGAAACCTCTCCACCGATATTCTCTTTCCTCATCCTTCTCCTCTCCTTTCACATCGATATACACACCACACATATACACCTAACATCCAGATATGTCGGGGGTCAATGCTTGGAAAAACTTCCACCTTCCCGGTTGGGGTAGGTACACCGCTCTAGGAAAACCGCGTGGAGGAGTCAGCCGCAAAATTGGTGGCGGTTTTGGTGTAACGGTTACAATCGTTGGCGGGTGCAAACCGTGATCGAACCGTGGAATTTTTAAGGCAAAAAATCCTTTCACTCCTTCCTATCGGCAGGGGCAGTAAAGCCGTCTGGTCAAGAAATACTTCTATTCTCTGCCTAGTTGGCGAAAAGTTATAGCGAAAATTTGCGTGCAGGCGAAAGGGGCAGGCCTCATGGTCTGAACCTCACCACGTAAAAAAATGTTAACATTCAGTTCAATTCAAATTAAAGTATAAGTGAGGCTTGAACTCACGCTAGAGCGGGGAGTAAAATTCCCACCTATCGGGATTAACATTTATTACACTAACAGGACTACCAGTCGATTAAGTTAAATTGGCAAGGAAACTATATGTCTGCTATGAGTCACATGATCTTAATTTACCACAGAGAAAAAATCACTGTTCTGTCGACAGATATTAATGTTTGCTTTCTTTCAATAGTAAATGACAAAATATACTTAGTTTATTAGCGATATGCGTTAATTCCTATAAAAATGGGTAGAGTAATAACTCGTTATTTCACAATTTTCCGTTTTAAGATTAATTGGCCAAATATTCTTTCAAATATTGACAGTCTTCCGTTATGCGTGTCTGTTGTTTCGCATTACAGTAAAGCCAATTCATTTCAACCAATATTTGACAATTTTTAGTTAGAATGAAAAGGTGCAAAGAGATAAACACGAAATACTCTATTTCTAGGGATATTGTGGCGAGGTTCTTGTGACAACCTTTAGAATAGTGGAATCGTAAAATTCTTCTCAATAAATAATGATTATGGACATTTGTCAACAGAGCCCACCTGACTTCTCATCAATTATTAAGGAATCACGTAGCACATGACACACGCATTTTGTTTATAAAAAAAAACACCATACAATAATTACCTTTTTAGACATTTCCAAAAACTTTGACTAAAGTGTGGTATCCTGGATTAATATTCAAGCTTAAAAGAAATAACGGTACTCCTAACTATTAATTGAATATCATTAATAGCTTTCTCCAAAGATTGGAACATTTTCAGTCACAGTTAACAATTACACACCAATCCCAGCAGAATTACAGTGGATTTACCTCAAGGCTCATCACTGTCCCCCATGCGAAATTTTCAACATATTACACAGCGGACATTCTTGTTAATATCACCTTCGCCACGATCGCCCAATTCTGCCATGACACTGCAATTTTTCAGTCCAATAATTCCAACTTATCTAAAACTTGGAAACATATTGAAACACATATTAAAAAAATTGATGAAGTCTGTCCAAATGGAAAAGCAAACTCAACCTACAAAATCATGCGGCCCAAAAGTTATTCCATTAAGGCTTTCAACCCCGAACGTCCACGCCAAATAAAACAATAACCCAAATTTCCATTGGACCTCACTCAATAACTCTGTCAAATAACTAGGCTTGATCTTGATACCAGACTAATTGGAAAATCACATAATTAGTAAAAAGCACAGCAAGCCAAAATAAAAATTAATTTCACTAAGCCACTCTTAAATCGCAATAGTAAGCTCTTCATTAAAACAATGCCATCCCATCTATAAATCAATATAAGACCCCTAATGCTTTTGCATGCTTTATCTGGATAAATGCCTATCTAAAACTAATATCAATTTAAATTAAGATCATCCAAAATAATTTCCTCAGACTTGCCCACTCATTGCACCCTGGTTCATCTCAAACTCACTTTCAACTGCCATAAAGAAGTTTAATTTACCTCCTATACTGTTACCATATTGCGCTTTCTATCTAAACAATTTTCTTTTCCAAAATAAACACAGATACCCAAGCACCCATTACGACGTAGCCACCACCTTACCAGCTGCCCAACAAGAATAAATAATAGATATCCATTGAAGACCCATTTCTCAGCATATTATTCCAATCTCAATTAATCACATAGCTGCCTCTGTGATTTCCTATCATGTGTAGTTAGATTAGTTGACGATAGCATTTACGTTAAAGTATAAGGTGATAAAATACATATATGTAGTATAAATTAATACTGAACTATGTACATTCGTTTTCAGGTAAAATATATATATTTTTTGGAAAAAAAAAAACCTGTCAGATGGGAAGTCAGTTCGTGCGGAATGTTCACGAGAAATTCGCCTTCCTGGAAAAGGAGATAAGAGGTAACAGAATTCAATGAATAATCTTTCTACGTTGCTACAGAGGACTGTTTTCGCTGAACACCCATGTACCTTTCTTCTCAATGAAGTTTGCCTTTTTCCATGGTTTGTATAACACATTTATCCATTGTTATTTGTATATTGAATAATTGAGTTTAACGTTAATAGGTATGTAATTGTGATGTGACCATTGAATTCCTTACTGACTGAAAGTTCCATATCTATTTGTTATTGGCTGAAATCCCATGAATATACTTAATGCTATTACCAATGTTTTACTTTCATGATAAAATAAGATATTTTTATCTGCATCAATACGGTAATCAAAGTTCGACATCATTTGACGAGGCTGGTTTTTTTCTATAATTTTAATCCTCAACAGTCGGCACTTCGCGTAACAAAACTTCATTACATTTCCAACATTACTTTATTATTAAAATAATGATGTTTTTAAGTATCGTTTCACAAAATAAACATCATACCATCTAACAAACGGCATATCATAATAAATATTAACGTCCAGGAAATTGAATTAAAAGAAAATTACTCGCCTTTCCCAATACCCATTCGCTATTCCATTTCGGAGAATACAGCAGCCGAGGTTCAGTTCGTCATACAGACGCTTTGTGACACATAGCGTACTTAGGGCTCTAGTCGAATTCCCTAATCTTTCCACGAAAACTGTTCTTTGAGCTTCTCAAACCTTCTAGGCCCCCAAATCCCTTGTCCGGATAACTCTCCCAGAACTCCCATTCAGCCCTCCCCTTTCGACTTCCAGAACCGGCCCCACTTGATCCACTTCGTATTTGCCCTCTCCCCAACGGAACGATTTCTAAGCCGTAACGGTTCCTATGCAAACAGGAAACGACTACCGCAAGAAAAATCTGCCTATTTAATCATTACAATAATATTTCATGGCTGAATCTCATATTTAGTTACTAGATCTCATAACCATTCTTGGTATTTAGACAACTCACATCTCGGCAATGAACTGGATGTTAATACAAAATTACAAAAAGTACTGACAGCAAGCATATCCTATTTCGGCCAACTTCCATGGGGGAATTTACACGACAATATTTATCTATTGGGTACGTACCATCCAACATTCGTGTTTCGTGGAACGATCTTTGCATCCGTCGTTTGAATCCAATGAAACGAAGTGACGTTGACATGAAATGACATGAGAGTGGAAATATTTACACTTTTCCACAACACAGTACTAGTTGATGTATCAAATGTGTCTCAAAAAGTACTCGTTCGACTTTTTGCTATTGACCGAGAGAAACTACTACCGATCAGAGACGGGATCTCCACTGTAATTCTTCTCCAGGCAACATTGATTTCCACCTACTGGTATAATTAATGTCGAAAAATCTGACACCCTCTCACTGGAACCTTAGTTCTCGGTCCTTGGACATGGAAATGATTATTTCGTGTTTCCGGAACGCCAACAGCTATGGTTGAGTAGTCCCGCAAGTATTTTGCATTTTTCTTTCTGGAGTGACGATAATTCTTCCCGCGTTGGAGATGGTGAGTTCTGACGGCCGATCATACACGTGGGCTTGCGGATTTTTCCATCCAGGTATCTCCCAAACGCAGAGTGCCGCCCCATCCAGGACCAACTCTAAGCTCCATTGGCCAACAATGATATAGTAGTTGTAGTACGATGTAAGTATGTGTGTAAACTTGGGTTGAGGATAGCGACAAGGAAAGGAAGGAAGGAGCGCCGGTACGCTGGCCCTTGTTAGAGCACACTGCTCAATATTTCGCCTAGGTTTGATCGGAGGAAACCGCGGGGAATCCTTTCAGGGAAATCTCTTGCCAGTCACTATATTGCTGCCCATTGTCACGTAGATAGTATGATCATATTCAGAAAGGAAACGACGGAGGACAAACAATGTAAATTACACTACCCATATCCGACGACAAAGAGATAACGCCATGAAAACATTGAAGGAGATCATAAATATAAACTAATGAAAAATACATTTTTGAATAATTTCTTAAATGCCCAAACATACATTATCTTGTGTGTATTTGTATGTATACTACCGATCGAAATTTAGTAAAATAAGCTATAGAGATATAATAGTGACGTGTAAATTATTTCATAAATAAATGTAGACGTTAAAATATTCATATCTCCTGACATCAATAAAGTATGGATATTATTATTCTCGTAAGAATAGAAAATCTTATTTTTCGATTTTAATTTATTGATTCTATTGCCGACATCTCTCAAAAATTATTTCTCGTTCTGGGGAAACAACTTTCCTGGGAAGCGCTTACCTGCCAACACGCATTTTTTCTTCCCCGCCTTCCACCACCAAATTGTCGC
>BOPP01000324.1:834125-859315 GCA_017312745.1 Gryllus bimaculatus | reverse complement strand
GAAAGAGACGAATAGAAAGAGACGAATAGAAAGAGACGAATAGAAAGAGACGAATAGAAAGAGACGAAGAGAGAAAGACGAAGTGAGAGAGACAAAGAAAGACAAAGAGAGAGACAAAGAAAGACAAAGAGAGGTAAAGTAAGATAAAGAGAGAGAAAAAGAAAGACAATGAGAGACATAGCGTAAGAGAAAGAAAAGAGAAATAGAGAGGGACAAGGAGTGATACATGGTACACAGTTGCATTAAATATAAACCATCTCTTGCTTAATGGCAACGCAATTTTATCACATTCTCGCATTTGTCTTTCACCATAAGTATAAAATTTTTACATACAAATGCACAGATGGAATTGCAATTACTATTTTCACATTACGGAATATCCAAATCAAAATGAATTGGAAACCTGTTTCAAAACACAAACAAATCTAGACTTGTCATTCTATTCTTTGAGTTTTCATTGCTAATTGATTGAGATTATTTATCCCCTACGTCCTCTCACAGTACCCTCCGAGATGAAGGAGCTGAAAATTCACAACAGTACACCGATGTAACTGCAGTGACTTTCTCACGCCTGACAGTTTTATTAGAAATCAATGCTAAGGAAGAATATATTCAAATTAAAACTAACCAAAGTGTCTATCGCCATATGATTATGACTGTTTCCCGTTTGTTATACGCTCTAATGACTTTAATTTTTGGTGATAAAGATAGTAATTGCTTTAAGTCCATAACAGTATGCGACCAACAACATAATATTAAAATGTGTAATTTTGATGCTTAAAACTCTTCAAATTTTAAGATTTAAGATTCAGTGTTAGAAAAACTATGTGAAAGAAATTTCAATACTTTTGCAACAAAATGCAAATGGACATCACAACCTACTAATGAAGAAATTGTGCATATTTTAAGCAATTAATATGCGACGATTAAGATGGGTATAAGTAACAATATATTCCTATCAAAAACTGGGTGGAACGTTACAACCAAATCCAGAAAAGTCTACTTGTTTACCACTCGTGTTCATCCATGCGAACAGTATTACTCGCGCAACTTTTCTTTGACGATGACCTACCTACCTCTTCTCTGGCACATTACAGATGAAGGCCAAAAGATCGCAGCGAGCACTTGATTACAATTATTCCAAACTCTCACTGTCGTAAGGTAGAAAATTAATTTTTAGACGAGAACTTTAAACGGTTGTTTCTCCCAAAAAATCTAAAGAAATGGCATAAGGCAGGACGACACTAAGACAGGCAGGTTACCTCGAATTCCTGATATTTTTATATTCCCGAATTTTAATGCACATTGAGTGAAGCATTTTCCTCATCAGGCGCAAATTGTAGCTTTTCGGAAACAACGGACCTTGAAAATGAACCCAAAATACAGTATACTGAGCAATCCAACCTGATAAATGCTGGGTGACAACTGTGCTTTAATAAGATCAGAGGCATAAGTAACTCTTATCCTGTTTGGAGAAATCCATGTAGAGACCGTCCTAGCATCAATACCATGGACTTTTAAATGCCACATGGTTGAATGCTTCCTTCCTTCCGCCTTCTGTCCATAAATTTAGTATTTCAATATGGGCTCTAAAAAGGTACCAATAGTGCTAAACTCAAAACATTCCACAATGATAAAAAGGTTTTGGGACGCTGTATTTCTGTAAGATCAAAAAAACGTAACCAACTCTTATCCTGTTTAGAAACAATCCATGTAGAGAGGGAAAAATTCATAAGCCATTGAATCCATGCTAAAAATATTTAATACACTTGGGTTGAGAGGTTTCCTCCTTTCTGCCCGATAATATAGCATATAAAAACAATGGACACCGACCATATACGAAAACTGTTACTGAAGATTCCAACCTGATAAAATGTTACTCAGAACTATAAGTTTGCGAGAAATCAGGAGGGTAAATAACTTGTCCTGTTCAGAGAAAATGTAGAGAGGAAGTATTGACAATGTACACCATACTTGGAATTTTCGAATGTCGTCTGTTGAGGTGTGTGCTCCACCACCTCCGTCTCCACATTCTCTCCCGCCTCTAATTCTTGAACACGGACCTGGAAAATGCAACAAAAAATACTAAACATTCCACCCTGACAAAAAGCTAGTGACAACCGTACCTTTGTGAGAGATCAAGAGCACAAACTAACCTCTCAGAGAAAATGTAGAAACAAATCTTGACCATTAATTACATGATTGGAATTTTTTAACTCACATGGGTTGAGATAGTGGTAGCATTAGAGTTAGTCCTATCAGGCATGCCTCCTTTTAGAAGTCTTACGACTGAGCAGCCGGGACAACGCTGGATCGCACAAAATGCAGGTAATCAGGTGAAACGGGTCAGCCACTCGAAGGATGTGGTACAATGCAAAAAATATGGAGGGGAATTCTCGACGTTGACTTTCTTGTTTTCGGTTTTCGATTCATTACGAAAGCTTTCTCATCATCCTCCTGTTCCTCGTAGTACTTAATAGCACTAATAATTAACCTGAAAAATGCACTCGAGTTTCAACACTGTTAATAGTGTCTGCTACACAAATTAAACTTTTCTTTAACGTAAATGCTGAATGTGCTCATTTATTCCAAACTACACAGAGGGGCGACTTCTCGACATTTCCCGCTTTATTATGCGTTTTCATAGCATTTGGGATGAATTACTACAAGTGCCTCACTTATGTAAAATCAGGAACAGGGGGCCTTAAAGATGTACCAGTTCTGTGTATTATAAATATCAGTCACGTAATTTCAGTGACAATTGAAAGCAACTGTGAGGAGGCAATTGACACAGAATTAGTGTTCTTTTCGATAAAATACGTACAGGCGAATTCTTAATTTTGTGGTGAAAATGCTTTCACTCCCTTCTCATGAATTAATCAGGAACGAACATTACCTCAAAATACACGAACACACTTTCCACAATACTCACCATCATGACTATATAATGTGATGACAATTTTAACTTCATGTCGAGACCAAATCATCAACCTTTGCTTTAAAACGCTACCTAAGGGCACCGTCTTGAAGTATCTTCCCTTGTTCAGTTTTCTTTGCATTAGCGGTGAGATGTTTTCTCCTCCAATTCATATGCATAGAGCTCGGACCTGAAAAACTTATTATTCATAGTGATAATTTTAACCGTGAGGAATAAAAAAGAATAATTAACTTATCAGAACATGTCTTGTAGAATTCAGTGGGAAATATAGTTGTTCATATCATGGTTCTCCATGTCGCAGCAAGCAGTATTATTCCTTAACGAAGGGCATGAATAAGAGCTAAAATATACAGATTTATCCTTGAAAATAGACAATACATCGGAGCGAATTCTTTGTTTACATTCATTACAAAAAACGCCCGTTTCTTTATATAATCAAAATTCGACAAGGGTGGAAATCATAGAATTATGGAAACTAGCGCACACAATTCACTTCTCCCGTAGCGCACACAATTCACTTCTCCCGTAGCGCACACAATTCACTTCTCCCGTAGCGCACACAATTTACTTCTCCCGTAGCGCACCACAGACATTTTCAGCTTTTTTTGATATAAAAATCTTGTGTGAAAAAATGTAAAGACGAATTTTCATCGCGGCAATTTCATGTTTTGGGATTTTGGTACATTGGGGTAGAAATGTTCTGCTTCCTACTACACTAAGTAGTATTAAAAACACTTGCAAATTATTCAAAAATCGTTTCAACACAAGTACTCTCGTTGTGTCTCCATGGTGTATCACAGACAAAAGTAAATTCCTGTAGAGTCCAATCGTTTAATGTACTTAAATGCAAAAAAATTCATTCGAAAGCATTATTTTATGTAGTTTCCCTGGTCATATTTGTCATTAAATTAAGGTTGAGATATTTTCGCGCAACTTTGAATAAATGCGGGTAGGGTGGGGGTATTAGTTACGAAATTGGCCACTAGATTTTAAGAAGCAATGCTAATCTCTGGAGAATCAGTCATGCCTTCGTAACGTTCTCAATATTTTCCGTTCTAACTTTCTCAGGAGTTCGAGGTATCTCCTGTGAGATTCATACCTGCTTCGGCCATTTCTTTAGATTTTTGGAGAAAATAACCTATAGGATCTCTCGTCTTCAAAAGAAAATTGTTTCTACTTAGTGTCAGTGAAGATGTGTTTGAAATTTTTTCATCATTGCCTGCTGCGAACTTTTGCCTTCATCTGTTTTGTTCCAGAGGGGGAAGCAAGGTCATCGTTCAAGAAAAGTTGCGTGAGTAATAACTTTCTCCCATACAGAACTACCGTAACAACCTCGTCCACTACTACTTTCACCCACTTCGCCACCGCCACCAGCTGAAACAACACTTTCAACTTCCACCACCACCACCACCACCACAAACGTTGCAATAAAAACAAAGGACAAGCAATATTTATCGAAACTATGTATACTAAAAATTCAACAAAGATTTAATTGTAGCGACAACATTAACTTCATGAGAAGGCAAAATAGTATACAATTAAATCTTAACATTTATAACAACAGAACATACTTTCGTCATTATGGTTATGTTATACTATTTTTACCACAATTACGTTCCAAATAATTTTTTGTAAAACTCATTGAAATTCGTCGAACATTTGGTGCGAAAAATAAGCAATGTGCGAGAAAGTAAAATAGAATGTAAATAAAGTAAATATATTTTAATTTTCTTCAAATGTATAAAAGTATTATTTTTATTAACACGAACGAAAAGCAGCCGTCATTATCGCCTTATCTGTGCGGCGCTACAACAATGACTTTCAAGCTACAAGACCGCCACTCATCTATTCGTTTTCTTAATTCCTTTTTGAACACGATAAAGTACAAATGTAGAAGGGATTTTTCGTTGTCTTCCATAACTGTCAGCAAATTAGAGTTAAAATGATTTCTCACCTTTCCTCTCTACCTAGAAAAACACTTAGTACCATACAAATTAACCTGAATAATACTGTTATAACAATCCCTGTCGTATCTGCATTCAAGATTATTAGTACTATTATTATTATTATTATTATTATACTTCGTTGCAGTTTTTTTAAGAGTACAACTGAACAATTTCAAAGAAACATGAAGCGGCAATTTCTTGACAATGCCGATTTTTCATTGCATTTGGGTTGAGACGCTTCTTCCATTTCCTCACATGTACCATCTGAACACACGTCGACACTGACCTGAAAAATATTCAAATTGTGATATCTAAATATCCCACATCGATGTTATTGTAGTGACAATTCTAACTTTGTGAGACGGCAAACAATACAATACATAATGATTTGAATCCTTGTTGAAAGAGAATGTACGGGCAAATATTTAACTTGACTGTACACACAGTTTTCAATGCATTTGTGTTCAAATATTTCTTCCGCGCACTCCTCAGTCCAAACAATAGCCCCTGTAACATATTCGAAGTATTAATATTGCATTTTACAACCTACGTTGGGAATAATATCAAAATGTGAAAACGAATCCAAAATGTATTTGTCAGCTGGTGACTTGACATAATTGTCACTTGTCAATTCCTAAGCTTATTGTATCTCAAATACTACAAATTGATCATAAATCCATACGAGTTGTCAGTGCTTTTGAATAGTGTGTTGATTGATTCGTCTTACTTCCGCTTCAAACAATATCTGCTTGAAATAATGCCAAGTAACCACATATTGCTGTATAATTGTAATGCGTTAGTTCATGACGTAGCTGCAAACACAAAGCCAATAGTCCCGGCGTTCTGGATACTTTTTTTCTCGGAAAGGTACCTGACAAGCAAGTGCATGTCAATAATGACTAATAATTATATTGACAAAAATTGTGTAACTTACAAAATTGAATAAGTCAATTTTAAAAAGTACTCACGCCAGTGTACACCCTTCTACAGGGGAATATCCCACTTTCATTGTCTACAAGCAGCATTTTTTTCAATTCTTTTGCGAGAGTTTGCAACAAATTTGTTCACACTGCAATAAATGCACGCTACCTACAAACATGAAAGTAGTAACGACTTCTTAATTGGAAGGTAATGTGCAACATTTTCAAAATAACATACTTTTACACACTTCTTGTAGAGTATCTCCCATTGAATTGATATTCTTTCTTCGAAATTTTCGACACACACGATATTGATGCATACATTCCTTGTAAATAATGTCTGCAATACAAGCTGGTGTTTTTAACGCTTCTGGGGGATTGCACAGCCAGTTCTCGCACGCTACATTAATACTAGATTCAAAAAATTCAAAAATCATAATGTTATACACTATTCTTACAGAGAAATTTACACGTTGACAATACAGTGTCCCACCAACAATGGGTTACCCCCATAGCTTCTATACTTTTCCCGATATCTAACTGCAGTTTTCTCTCAACATTGCGGAAAAGTAGAGCAAGTAATATGCCATTTGTTGTTTTCGAAAAATTTAATATATTTTTTTAAATGAAACAGTGTATTTTTATCACTAGCAATAGATCATTAAAGAGAAATGCAATTATAAAATATTTGTTAATGTTTTAATAGTTTTGAGTATAAAATTATAGTTGACCCTAAATCATACTCGAAATCAATAAAAACACTAATTATATTTAAACTTCAATTGCCACGACGTGGCGTTAAATATCAATTTCAAACTTTTTCTTACAAATACACAAGGAAAAATATGAGAAAGAATGTGATTTACAATGTGGTAATTGAAGGTATTTGTATAGAAGATAAAATTCCTCACAAAGAAAATAGGAGGGTACATGAATATGATTTTTAGTTTAGATTTATTATTTTTATTTATAAAGTAAGTCAAGTTTGGAAACAATCTCGAACCGGAAAAAAATGTTTTTAGTGAAAAAGTGAGTGAGGAATCCTGGTATTTCTATATGGGAAGAAGGGAGGGACGTGATGCGGCGGGGCGGAGACGCAATAGAAGTGTGCAACGCCGCAGGACGAGAATAGATTGAATTCCTCTTCCTGTCTAATAAACTTCTGTAAATAGCCCAGCAATGTGGGGTACTTCAGCTAGTCTACGTCTACGCTAATAAATACAGAAGGGCGTTGTGATAACCTCTGAATGTACCGGACCAATATTGATGAAAATTATCTGCATAACTCTTTAATATATTCACAAAATAATTACTTTTTTTTGATATTTTTGCACAACATTACAGCTCAGATTCAAGAGTGCATCAATGCGCTATAGTGTAGCTCGCGCCACCAAAGAATGACAGATCTGATTGAGTTCATCATTGCACAGAATTGCGTATGTAGAATAAGTGTGGGCTGTTTATTTATTTTACTGTCAATTGTCTATCCTAAATGTACATTAGTTGTCAATCCTAAAAGTAACATTGATATTGAGTTATAAACATTTTCATTGCATCTAGGGGTAAATATGTAAGTGTAAAAGAGAGAAATATACTTATTCAAATATAAAATGTTTAGAAAACATTTTGCTGACTGACGTTTGATATTGTAAAATACTATTAATCAACGCATGTGTTCTACATGAAAGTTATTGTTCAGTTGTACATTACGCATTATTATTAGGTTTTGTGAATTGGACGAGTAAAAGTGACATTATGAATGATGTGTTATGCTGAAATTGACGGATGAGTATTTGTAGAAATGTGTTTTTAATTATAGTGTAGAAAGCGAAACCTTAGGGGGTAAAGGAATGATTATTTAAATTAATGGAAGTTCAGCAACAAGCATAATTGAAGTAAAAGAGTAATGAGAAATGGAAAGAATTTAATGCGTTTCAACCCTAAGGTTGTTTAAAATATAACAAAACCTTTTTTTCTATATCGGGAAAAATTCGTCAAGCCGGAATACACTGTGATCTTGGCTTCTTGGAGATATTTCTAAGTAGTTAATGGCACATTTCCGTCAGCCACTATTATCACTTTATATTTCAATTGTCCTTGCGTGGGGTCAAATATCAATTCACAACTTTTCTTTGCAAATACAGTAGAAGAAAAAAATATGGAAAAGAATAAGTTTTATAACTAGGCAACTAAATAAAAGTATGGGTATAATATACAAAATTCCACGGATCTATTTCGTTATACGTATACCTAGTTCACTAGCCAGAAGATTCTAATGACATGAAAAATTTTGTTCACGGCAAAGTAATGGTCTCTACAACGTGAAGAGATGAACGTTATGATACAAGTCAATTGACATTTAATCAGTAAAATTAAACGTAAGTTTTAAACAAAACGTCCTTGAAATTACTTTAAATTAAGTCTTTCGAGAAATCAATAGTTTCGTTTGAAAACAACTTCAATCTTGCATTCACGGTATCGCTTAAACACCATTTTCTTAAAATCTGTTGTAAATGTTTCAATGAAAAGTTCCTTATAGAACAATGTTTTACTCTTATTAAATATCCGTAAAGTAATACTTGTATTATATTAGAAAAATGAGAAAATACTTTGGGCGGCGATAGATGCTTGCTGGTAAGAGAATGTGGCAAGTCCGAATAGCAAGCAGAGATGAAAGGAAATTGAAAACTATTATAGGAAAGTATCTGCCATTCTACAGCATCACAAGTTACTTCCTCGTATACGTACGTATACACAAGAGTAATATACGTAGTGTAGAGAAAGTTACATAATGCTACGTAAAATCCATTTTGAGATTTCAAGTGTGTGGGTCCCATGATGCCGAAAAGTTTTTTCGTTCGTCCGTCCGCCTGTGAACACAATTAGAACCTGAACCATTCGTAGAATTTTTTGCAAAATGAATATTCTCTGGTCGATCTGTCCGGGGTCAAAGCCTTGAGATTTTGAAAAGTCTAAAATTTGGGGGTACTGTACATCTTTCAAAATTTTCTCTAATTGCTCAAATTGTTCTATAAATTGAAATAAATGTCACAGTATCACGCAACTTATGACATCAAAGCTTGTGGAGCTAAGTGGTTTAGAAACCATTATAAATGCCAAAGGACATCTCTCAAAATATTAATTTGTATACGGTTACTCTTCAATTTATTAACCGCGATCATTTGGCTATTCCAATACTTTTGTCGGCCTTTTTTCGCGACCTAATGTTTGTAAATTTTGTTTTAAATTTTGCACTAAGTTATTTTCTGTTTCTTTTTGCTGATATCAATTATAAAAAAATACACTTCTCAATGCGATCTAAAATTTGTAATATTGTTTTATTTTACACGTCAAATTTATTCATTTCCTGAAATTTCCGAGGTGTTCTAATACTTTTGCCACTCCCTGTATGCTTGTTATGTTAAGGAAGTCTTTTACACCGCTAAGGCGAGGGGAAATCCACTGTGGAAGGAGGGGCGCGAGGGGTAGTTATGGAGTTTTAGGGGTGTCTTTCTGGGGACAGGGGTAGTGATCAATGTACTTAATTTGTACTGTGTTATCTATTTCAGCATTCAAATGATCTAAACGTATGAAAACTTACTAATAAGAGTTTAAAAATATAATTTAAGATTCTGTGAGCACTGCCTATTGAATAATTGCGCAAATGATAGTACTTTTATTAAAATGTAAACAATTCTTTATTAAAGTAATATTAATTAAAACTATGTTATTTACATAAAATTGTTCTTCTTTAAACTATCTGATAATGGCTCGAGGAACGCCAGGTATTCTGCTAGTACACCTAATTCCGAAACGCAACTTTACGCCACCTACTCTAGAGAGTAAAAGTTTCTTAACGGGTAAATGGTGCGGACTGTTACCATTCTCGCAATCGGGAAATGAAATATCAAAAATCTATAAACAAGATCAAAATATTCTCATTATGGATATTTCTATTATATACGATTCAGTTCAGCTTATAGCAGCTGAATGGCCAGTCAAATGAGAAACCTTCACGAAGTTATTTTACTGAAAGTTCCGCTTAAAAATTATTTTAGGTGCAGCAAAGCCGCCCAGCTTCACCATAAACAAATATTGTGATCTTTATCTTATTTTCGGTTATGTTCTTGTAACGCTTCTGATGTGAGTTAGATATATGCTCCGCGCTACCGCATATTGTATTGCACAGAGTCCAAAACACATTTTACGACAAATCGAAAATAAAGTTTGACCGGTAATGTACCTACTTCGGGCGAGTTTGGTACTCTATTGAGGCACATGATAGCACTGAAAATATTTTTCTCAAGCTTGGAGGTCAATTATTGTCATTGCCTGAAAAATTGAATTTCCAAGAAAAACTGGCTAAAGTAGGATACACTATACACTCAAGCGTGCTGGCGGGAGGGGGTCTTAAGCCCTAATTACTCTACGTGCTCTGATAGAAATGAAAACTTACGGATGGGCGAATTTCATGGTTTGCTCTTCGTATGCTTTGTCCTCACCGCATTGTAATGCCAATTTACTTTCAAAGGCAAGTCTTCTAATTCGCTGGCTCGGATCCGTCACGGCGAGGCCCGGGCCTTCGGCCCTCGCGTTCACTATAAACATCCGTGAGTCTATCCACCGCCGCATAATTACCAATTCACTTTTATAAGAAATCACTTTTCTAGAAAACCTCCAGAATTCTGTCTAGTTCTCGCCGGAGCGGCCCGAAGTGCTGGTTTAAACGACTTTCGTAAGTTGTACCGTACACTAGACTTCAGCCGAAATTACTTTTCCGAGCATTCCAAATTCGTTTATTGCATCATTAATATCGAAAAAGAAATCTCAAATTATTTGCAAATTTGCATTGTAATTTTCGTATCTTCATTTTCGGAACAGCATTTTTACAGATATTGCAAGTGTACATAAAGTTTCAAGAATATTGTGCGAACGAAGCTACTTTTACTTACACCCGCTTACTTCCGCTTACAACTAGTTTTAGATCCCATAATTTATCAAAGCAACAATACAGAAATATTAACGTTTAGTATGATATTGTTATAAATTGGAGTAAATAAATATAATGGTAAAATTAGCATATTAAACAAAAATACAAATACTAGAAGTGAAAGCTTCATTTACTTACTGTAATAGTAATTGCACTAAGGAAAGATAACTTAGGCCAGTATCCTTATGTTCGAATGTTTCATCTATGAAATACTAAAATAAACTATGTGCGTCCTTCAGTAGTGAATTTCTTTTTCAGATATGGAAACACCCAGCTTACATTTTCAATTTGAAGGGTGAGCTGTGGCTGAGGTCACTAGGCAATGAAAAGGGAAGTTGAATGTAGCAAAAAATAGTAAATTTAAGTACAGTAATTTCTCAAGATTTAGACACACATTTACGTGCAATTTTTGATTGTAAGAATGACATTCCCCATTTGTTCGCAACAACCACATTGTGACTACTTATGTAAAATACTAATATTTTTGAAAACAGACTAGTGTAGTATGTAGAATACATACGTACATTCTCTGTGAATGTTAGCCGAGAATTTTGTTTTAGGCTTTCAATTACTCGCAAATATTTGCATGTAATGAACTGATTAACTCATTACTTACGTTTTTTCTTCAACAAACAATTTCGATGCAGTTTCCGATGATATGGCGATTATTGCAACCGAGCCCTAAGAAGAAGCCGACGATGACACAAATGGTGGTGCATTAGGGCCGGCCGTACCTTTCGCTGCGCTGAAATAAAGTGAGAAAATATTGCTAGGGACCGCCGCTGAGGACGGGAGCGCTGTTGTAGAGGCGCCTGTGTCTATCGTTGTAAAAACCCATGGAGCTTTGAAATAACGATGGAACAATAACGATATCCATCATGTTGTTACACTGATCGCAATCCAAACTAATTTGCTATTAATTCATTGTTATTCTTAATGAAGGTATCTTTTAATTTCATTTGAATCCATTTATTATAGTTACTCGTTGCATTCAAGCCTTGGGCGTTCTCCGATGGGAAAGTACGCGTATTTCAAGCTATTTGTTACACTGTTGATTACAAGTCTAAGTGGTTACAAGAATAGTTGACCAGCCATCTTGATATTTTCTTATAAATAATTTTTCATTTTTACTGAATATAAATTGTACCTTTATTTGTAAACTTATAGTTAATATTTCTAACGTAAATAATTTATTTATATTGAATTACTATCGTTAAAATACAAATTTAGTAAACGCTAATATGTTTTAACTCCTCTCCTCATCGGTGCACGACTGAATATCGGCATGTGCTGCAGTCTCTTCGTTTTCGGAACATCAATTTTACAGATATTGCAAGTTTTTAATTTATCATGTTAAACAATGACATTACATTTACGTCCATTATGTACATGGGCATACATAAGTGTGGGCAACTTCACCAAAGTTTACTTTCAAGGCAAACTGTTAATTATAGGGAGTGTTTGAACAAAGAGTTAATAATTTGCTATTCTTCAAATGTTTTTTAATCGTGGTTCAACTCCACACACATTGAATTTTCAATTTTTTATCAAAGTGAAAAAAATAAAAGGGAAGTCATTTAAAAATTCTCAAGAGCACACACTTTATAAAAACTCCCACAACTTATTCAATTTTATTGAGTTTTGCCCTTAGTGGATAAATTTAGTTATAATTTTGGTGGTGAAACTATGCATTTCTTTTACATTTCAAACATATTACACTTAATTGTGAATTTTCAAACCAAATTTTGCGAAGGAAAGGATAAGGCAATTAGTGTTAAAGCAAGGGGGATCTCAAACAGGATATCCCCATTGTTGAAACATCATGTGCCTAAATGGGTTTGAGTGCATTACCACATTTCATTCTTGGGCACTTTTCCAAACAAATAACCAAAACAATGGTGTCATTGAACAATTTGTAATACACAAAAAATACATTTTAAATAAATGTGTACCCATCTGAATTATGTAAGTACCTACATTATTAACACATTTTGACCATTTATATGCTTGTATGAATTGTATGTAGTTGTATAATGGCATAACTGTAATAAAGTATTCTTGTGTAAATTATTAATTTTCGTAGTCGCTTATGACCCAGTTGTTGAAGAGCGACCTTAAATAAATAAAATTAAAAAAAAATACATTTATCAGTGTACACCCGTCCCACCCGCACATCAGTCCGTCCCACAGAAAAGGTGACTGATTTTATATCAATCGTGCAATGAACCAATCGTGCAATCTGTGATCTGATCCAGAAATTAAGTAGTGTTGTGTTTCGACTACCTTCCGTTTTAAAAGTAACAACGCTGGCATCACACACTGCTCGCAGTAAATAAAACTGCAACGGTATGTTTTGACCCACGGTCGTGAAAAGAGCAATACGTACGAACATTAAGTTTTGTTTCAAAGTGGGTAAAAGTGCCACAGAAACTTTTGAAATGATACGTGTTTATGGTAGTGAAGCAATGAGTCGTAAAAACGTTTTTAAGTTGTATGCAAGATTTCATGATGGAAGAGAAAGCATTGAAGACGATCCACGTCCAGGAGCATCAGCGACAGTTCGAGTCGAAGAAAATGTTCACAAAGTGGTTGAAATTCTTTGAAATGATCGTTGTGCATCTACCAGGTTCATCGGGGAGCTCACTGGAATTCCTAAAACAACTGTGCATTGCATATTGACTGAAAATCTGGGCAAAAAGATCTGTTGTCACTGTGTGCCCCACTCACTCATTGGCGACCAAAAGCATTGCAGAGTGGAACCCTGCAGAGACATGAAACGATCGGCCGATGAGGACGCAGACATCCTGTCATGCATCGTAAGCGGTGATGAAATATGGTGTTTTATATATATATATATATATATATATATATATATATATATATATATATATATATATATATATATATCTTTATTTGTGAACGAATATACATAGTTCAGTATTATTTATACTACATCACTACTAATACTCGTGCCTATCTATTTTTCTTCTAATGATCGTACTACTCATAAAATCTAGCGGTCCTTAGTCAAACTACACGCTAAGCGCGGGAAGCGCGGCATATTCAAATTGAAGCAAATGTATTTTCTTTACATGTACGTTACTGAAATAATATAGGAGACGATTATTACATTTGTAGTCTTGTGATCTGTAGCTTCGTAATATTCGATATTTCACAAATTAAGTACGTGTATTTACAATATGTTCGTGACTCAGCTTATCCAGAAATTAACGTCACGCTTCGCCACTGCACACTATTATACAATATGTGTGTGTAAATGATACGAAAGTCATGCAAGTTACTCTTTAAGCACTACAAACCTAAACTAATGGTACTATAAACTATGACACAGACTTTCTCGTGCTAGTTAGTTTTCTTATTTCTCTGGCCTGGTCTCGCTTTTCTGTCTTCCCCCATCTCCTTGCAAGTTACCATCTATCGCCGCTCACACATCATTTTTATTATCATTTTTTTCCCAGTGGTAGAACTGAAATATTATTTTAAGAATATTATAAAACAGTAAAACCTCGTCCTATAAGAATATTACTGTTGAAAAATTTGGAGCCGATTTTAAGGAAATGGCGTTTAAGCGTTGCTGTAAATGCAAAATGTGAAGTTCTTTTTCACAAAAATATTTTGAGTTTCCAAAAAACTTCGTTTGAAATCATTTAAACACGTCTACACACTAATACAAAAATTTATACAAATAGCTAGAATTATAAATATTAAAGGCGTGAGAAATATTTCAATAAAATAACATTTGTGTACGTTTTGAAAAAAACAAGAGAATATGGCAAAATTAATTTTAAGTCATCTTAAACAGTGCAATTAGCATTATCCGTTCGAAAAGTTTGAAGAACTTTGGCCGTTCTGGAAATGAAGTATTTTCAGACGTTTTCACAGAAAACCTTTGAGATTTTGAAAAACCTTATAAGACATAACGTAAAGCACTCGTAAATGCAATAATGTGAAGACATTTGTCCCAAATATAAATATTACCGATGTGAGAAGCTAGTAAAAAAATTTGTAATTAAAAACAACAAAAGAACAGAGCAAAATAGCGTTTATGTCGCTTCTTATAAGAAATTTAGCAGAATCCCTACCAAGCATTTAAAGAAAACGTATTGCGAGCATTTTTTAGAAAATCGTGTTTTTAGTTACTTTTTAAAATTGCACGTATTCCACGCAATATTGCGCGAAACTATTAAAAATTTCAAAAAAATGAGTATGATCTTAATGAAAGAACAAATTATGGACATTATGTATTTCAAGAAAAAATATCTATCTTCAATTTTGTAATTGTAGGATTACGCCGAAAAAATCAAACTTTTGATATTTTCGAAAATGCAGAGTTAACCCTGAAATCGGATCTATGCCACCTATAATAATAGAGTAAAATACACCAATTTGTGCATTCTACTCTATTCTTATGAGCAATTTACTGAAAAAAATGGAGCTCTTTTATAAGGAAATTTTCAAACTGTCTAAGGGGGCTTCATGTAATTTACCCTCAAAAATTAATGTTTTTTAACATCGAAGATCTTCGATTCAGGCCAGATCGACATTCAGTTTGGAAAAAATCATAGCATAGTTTAGGTGCTGCTGGTGTTTTTCACATATAGCACCACGGACAAACGGACGTTTCACCGTCAATCGATTGTTCGGTATCAAGGACCCAAAAACATGGATTTCTGGCTTCACCACGTATTAGAGGATGTTTTTTCTAAATCTAACAACTGGATTTATCTACATTTTCGATATAAGAACACGGCAATAAGAGTTTTTCTACCGAAAATTTGTCGTTTTTTCGCTGAGGATTACATAACTTTCTTTCTACTGCGAAAGCGGTAGCGAGAAAGTAAAACTATCCGATCTTGTATCAATTTTCGTGTTAATTCTGTAAATTTGTTCCGTTTTCTTCTATCACGTAAGGATTGTACACAACGTAAAATATGATTTTTATGAATCAAATATTATCCCAAAATGGCCTATTTTACACTAAATAATTGTAAAAATATGTAATAAACTATACGTGCTGTGCTGTACTGAAACAACGCTACTCTACTAAAAAGATCTGTAACTTAATTTTTTTTTAATTTATATGTAACTTATAGAACCTGGTGATGAGAAGAAATTTCATCCTGAATCATTGTCCAAAATGTAAAAAGTTCTTTGTAATTAAAATTTAATGTTGAAGAATGCAGATGAACTAATATATTTCATTGCCTTTGAAAATTGGCCAAAGACAATTGTACCTGGAAAATTACCGGACATATATCAAATAAATTTTTTTATATATTTCTTTTCTTGTTGTTTAGTGAAGTTGATGTTAATTTGTGATCGTTCATTTCATTGTGATTTTTTTATTAATTGCATAACTCAGGATGTATGAATGTAGTTCAGTGGTGACTAAAATTTGGTCTTAATGGTTCAAGGTATGAATGTCCCGTATGTGATGAAATAAAATTCACCGAGCGAAAGGAATAGAGTGAAGGCTATGAGTGGATGTGCAGGAAGAGTGGGGTCAATACTCAAATACAGAAAAGGTCTGTGAGAAAGGATTCGTAGTTTTTATGCAGACAATTTTGTAACATGAAATAAAATTTCACAAATTACGTTTTTATCTTTGCTTCATACGTCTCTCCTGTTCTCTCATGTGTTAGAGAAAAATTAGAAATTACTACTTTCAAAACTACTAAGAAAACGTGTGTGACATTTTTAAAGTTTGTATCATTTTATTAAACATGGTCCCCTGAGAATGACCAAATCTATATCAAAGTGATACACACAGAGCCCAAAATGTCAAAGAACTTTTCTATTTAGGACTGTGTCATGGACAGACAACAATCCCTTTCCATCCAGAAAACACTTCGGCAGCTCTGAGACCTCGCCGATGAGTTCGCGAGTGTGTCAATTCTTCGATCGAGACAACATTACGAGAAATGTGTTAAAAGTGTGGAGGCCAGGGAGGGTGATCCAGAACAAATTATTATTTTATTTTGATTTGACTAAATGTAGTTCAAGTACTCGACCATAATCCGTCATCCTGATTAGAAATTTCTTTGGATTGCTTCAATCGTTTCTCAGGATTTTTTCTATGTGAAACTGAATAATGCCTAGGGTGCAAAGGTGTTTCCTTAGGTATTGGATATGCACTCTAGAACTCAATTTACTACCGTGATCATCATTTCCATTGCGTACACGAGAATCTGGAGGTGTATTTCGTTATATTATAAATCCCTTAGTCCACTCCAAAATTTGTTGCTGAAATAAAGTGTAAGTGGTTCGCTTTTATAAAAAAGAAAAGTGTTACATAGCGTCTGGAAGCCCTTGCAATTACCAACTCCACTTCACAGATATTTTCAAAGATCTGAAAGCAAGGGGCATCAGCCCAAACCTAGGCTCAGAGAATGAAAATGGAAACATGATGAAGAATGATCTTGCACAGTCTGTGACCCAAAGTATGGGGGAGGCTAATAAGGTACTCGTCTAGAGTGAATGAAAGCTATCGATCACAACAAGCGGCCTACGAACGCGAATTTGCCGCACACTCGCTAATGTTTAAACGTAGAGTTAAGTTAAGTAATTGACTCGTCACGCTCGTAAACTAGCTCGACCAGTCTGAACTAGACAGCTGAACCCAGCACCTGATTAGTACGATGGATGGAGAAATGCTAATGAAGGAAAGATTTTCTAGATCAATTTGTGTGTGAAAGCACAAACACCGTAATAGAGATTAACAAGATGTAAAAAGAAAGACCCTGGAAAATGAACTAATTAAGTAAATATAAATTCATTTTTCTGAGGTTCATACATTCTCGAATCTGATATTTTCCTGAATACACTTCATTCAACCACCTGCTTACTTCGCTTATGCCTTAAAGGTTTCCATTACAAACTCGAATTCTCTTTATCTAGAATTCTCTCTTCGTCAGTTCCAATAGTGTACTTCTAACGAGGGAAGGGGCAGTGTTCCTCCCCGCTGGATGGTGAGATTCAGCGCTGACCAATACTTCGGCTTGCTAGATTCCCCCTCCAGCTCTTTCCTGCAATGGGGCATTTACCTGGCCTGGACGTACTTTAATCTCTCGACTGATCCCCCGTCTTGTGAGGTAGTGTAGTGCTTTAAGATATGTGTATGTGTAAAGGGAGTGGATAGAACAAGAAAAAAGGCAGAGGCAGAAAAATTCGCGCGCGGTCCGTGGCTCATTTGATAAAGTATTTCTCCGGCATTCCCGTATAGGAGAAACTACAGAAGAATACCGGTCAGAGCCCCCTTTCACTAGAATTCTCTTTTTAAAACAGAGCCTGAATTAAATCTAGCTAAACAGCTAGCGTCGAAAATGCGCCACCGTTAGGACTCGAACTGTAACCTCTAGATTAGTCACTGCAGAGACAACCGGGCTAGGGATCGTGGCTTCTGGCGCTGATGAAATAGTCATTACGAGCTGCATCAGTCCACCGCTGGGGGGCAGGTTTCCCAAGCGCGGGTAAGTGATGAACATCTCGGGCGGGTCGTGGGGACGTTTGGAGATGGCGTGGTCGCGGCAGTGGTTGTGCAGGTCCACGATCAGCTCCGCCACGTCCGCAGGCAAGGGCAGCACCTCTGCGCACTGCTCAGTTTCCCGCTGCACAATGACAACGCACATGTTTCTCTATCAGCAGCGAGTCCAAGATGAAAAATAACAAGAACAACCACCGCCTGTTCTATATAAATGAACATAGAAAAGACAGAATTGTATATGATTATCTCGTTATACAGATTATTCAGTACATGAAGGCATCTCAAATCTCAAACTAATCGATATTTGTACCTCGTTTATTTTCATCTATTAAGTGTTAAAAATAAGTCAAGATATATCTATATTAAATTGCAGTGGCATTACTTCAACTGTTTTACAAAAAAGTACATTTTCAACAACTGAATTAATACCATTAGATATTCCTGGTATTAGCTCTAACCCAAAACTTCAACCAAAAGGTTAGATTCTGTATCAATTGAGATTACTAGATGTTTTTTTCAAAGATTTTAAAGAAACTACTTAGTACGAGATTTCACGATTTCATTTTTATGGTCGCCTACATGAATGAAGTATTGTACCGATGGGCATTAAGAAAAGCAGTTGGTACATTAAATTCTGTGACATTACCAGAGGGAAAAATATTCATTCAACTTTTGAAATCTGTGTTCCTGTTGTAGATTATGAATCTTCATATGCTATGGAATATGAGGAAAATATTATGCATATCCTACACCTACAATTTCATTTTATGATTTACAAAATTCGAATTATCAGGAAGACGAGTATTTATAAAAAAATCATACCGTCCATTTGCAGAACTTATAAGAATTAGGAATAATAATAAAAAATTAGAAATGGTGATGTCGGCACTTCTTTGTATTTAGAGATACGTATATGAATACGTATAAATACATATACGAATAAGCTCGTGTTAGAATGAAATAAGATGCCGCCCAAAAAGCATCTATGAAATTATGTGCTTCATTTCATAATGTTGTTCCTAATAACACGATTGGATATGTTATTATGTATGGCAAAAAGATTTTAAAATATGACTCAACAGTATAATTCAAGATTTTTTTAAATATAAATTGATGAAAAAGGTAGTTGATATCATTGTATACATTGTTGTTTTAAGTGTATGACGAATATTTCAAGCAATAAAAGTGGTTGAAGTCTTTAAATTGTGAATTTTTGAGATATTTTTTTAATACTATCAAGTTTTGACACACTGCATGTATTTTGGTTATTTCATATCGAGTTTACAAACACGAATAAATCTGACTCGCCCAAGTGTGGGGTGAAATAATTAAAAGTTATAAATATTAATTAATTTTAGTTCTCAGGTTAATGATCCATTACAAGAGAGAGAAACGGAGAGAGACAGACAGAGAGAGACAGTCAGAGAGAAAGACAGAGACACAGACGCAGTCAGACAGAGACAGACGGAGACACAGACCAAGAGACAGAGAGATAAAAAGAGTAAATGAATCAAAGAAAAAATTATGTGGAAAAAAGAAGTTAAAATCAGAATGAAAGTGACAAAGTAACTCAAATATAGTGACAATCGAACAAAAAAGTAAAGTGAGAGAAAGAAACATAGAGTAAATGGATCCATAAAGTCATGCATTTATGTGTACCGTTTTGCAAGCGATGTGATAGAAGCAGGCCCTTTCTTCAATTATACAAACGAAACACGCATGGAATACAATTTCAACTGGTTATTTTAATATTTTGCAGGCAACGTTTTACAGACCAAACCAAGAACAATTAGACTGGCGCTCCAATAATGGTTGGTAAACACAGAGGTAAGTAAACTGATTTGAAAAATAAAGTCTTGTAAATGTTGATAATCTCCCTTGCTAAACTTTACATGAATTATTGCATTAAGGAAAGTTTTATGTTTCAAGTCTTAACATGAACCATGCTCATGAAAAGTGGTCATGACAACTGGGGTTAAAACTCAATTTTAAAGTCCGAAGTTATTTGAATCCTGCCAGTTTCAATAATTTATCTAATCCTTAGATCAGAGTATAAGTGACGTAATATTTTATACACAACGTAAAATAGGTAACGCCTGTCGAAAAGTGAAAATGATTTAATTTTCGAAACAAAAATTCATAATTTTCCTCGAAAGCAGAAAATCAAAAAGTATCCCAGCAGATTGTATAAGAAGTGGGTTTTTGGTTATTATAACTGCCAACTAACATGATATTAATACTCCATCTACCAGGGAAATATCAACATTATCAAGAATACCTGGTTTGATATGGTTTTCAACATTTTAAATTAAACTTCAAAGGGATTGTGAGAGCAACAGATAAAGTCAAAAATAATTCACTCACTTTCTTTATATATTGTTTCAAACCATTACACATAACGGTCGGCTTTATAAATGTTTCTTTGATATCCGGGTTTGAAACTGGGATTCGAAAGAGATTTCAAGTTTTTAAAAGGGCATCTTGTCATTTTTTTGATGCCGTTTGACACCATTCTCTGGAATGTGAATTATTAACAGGAAATCTAGCAAATGGAACATTGCGAAATGACATAATAAGCATCTCACATTCCCCGTTTGGGATGCAAATTTTCTTGTTGGCTTTATTTGAATGTAATTTACCGAAATGATATCTGAAAATATTACTGAGGTAAGTTTCCGGGCATGTTTTTATTTTTAACTATTAGTTGGCAGAATGGAGGTTTTTTCCCAAATTTCCGGGGCCTTTGGTACCAAACCGCTGACCACGGTGAAACGTTTTTTTCAGGGTAGTTCTTTTAGTTCTAAGAAATAAATAACAAGTTCTCCTTCTCCTTTTCCTAGGGGCTTTTTGTCCAGCCAAAACAGTCCCGGTACGTCTTTTAACGTTTCCGATGGGAAACGCACATTCGGCAATCCCTCTGCACCGAGCCAGCAGCAACGCGAGGCCCTTCCATGACAACACGTATATGACGACAAGGAACAAACAACCGGTGCCCAAGGGCGGGATCCGAAACGGCCGTGTGCCCTTCTGCTTCTGACCAGAATGCGCTTGAGTCAGGTACGGCGCCGAACGCACCTGGCCATCCAGGGTTGAAAAATAATTTACATTTAAAAGAGAAACTTACAAATAACATATGTCCACAACCATCAAATCATCTGGAATATCGTTCTTTTCAAAATTTTAAAGTAAAGTATAATTATTTTTTTTTCTGTATCGAGTCATGCTAAAATATGCTGCCTTTTTCAATTTTAAACCTAGATCGAGGCCTACAACAAAAAACCAAAATTTCCCCTATTAAATTCAAATTAGCTACCTCTCAAAAATATGTAAGGTAATTGATCCATCGAAATGGTTTCGCGCGCCTTTCTTTTTAAGCTTTGCCCTTCTGCCTAATTATCGTGACAAATAAAAAGAAAAATTGAAGCAGGTTTTTCGAAAAAAAAGATAATTGCCTACATTTTCGGGCAAAGATTAAACAGGAAACCTACTGATATTTTCGAATAATGATTTTGCCCACACTGAAATTTTGCCATAAAAATGTGTGGGAACTTAGGAAAGTTTATAAACATTTTATGACCATTTCCTCTTGAACGTACTTTAAACGTTTTATCCGAGGACAAACTTTGGATTAAATAGTGGCCGTTTTGTGGAGAAATTTTGAAATGTTGGTTTGAGAGGCTTAATGTAAAGTATCTCAAACATTTTAAAAAAAATATGCGCGTTTTAAAAACTCCGATAGTCTTCGAGTTCATGTCCACATCGATCGGGGAATCTGAATTTTGAAGATAAAGCTGAAGGGTTTAAGAAAAGTGACTTAACCCAACAACGGACAGACACACAACCTCGTTTTGAGGGTCAATTCGATTTTTTTTTGGTATGAAGAAAACAAACCAGAAAAAAAAAAAAAAACCATGAAACGGAGTTCTGGCTACACTCACGTGCCTAGAAGATGTTTATTCTTTTTGTATATTTAGCAGGGATTAATCTAATCTTTCGTACCAGGCCCGACCAAAGAGAAGTTTTCTGCCAAAAATTCGGCTGTTTTTCGGGGCGCAACGATTTTCGTAATTTTCTTCTCTTCTTACGAAAGAAACATTTCCGAAAGGTCCGAAAAGTAAAAAATAATGCACTTCCACTTAATTTTTAGCTTACACTTTCCAAATTTTTGGGAACCTTTTGACCTTCGGATGATTTCACTCGAAAATACTTCCTTTTCAATGTAACACGGACGTAAATTCTGAAAATGTAAATCAGTATCATTGTTTTAAAAGTTTCCAGAGATTAAAGAAAAATTGACCAGGAAATCATTTATTTCACGTTAATAGCAAAACCCAAGGGTGTTCGTAATTAAAAACCGTCAATGGTAAAATTGGAAACTCACAAGTAACTATCATGTGAAGTAAAAAGGAAATAATTGCTTGGAAACGTGTATTGTAGTATACGTCCACCTAGTTCTTCCGAAAATGAAAACTACATGTGTTAAGTTTCCCTTTGTTTTTTTCCTATTAACTAAGTTAAGCAGGCCGTTTTTTACTCAATCTTTACAACTAAGAAATAGCATTTTACTTTTTATTATCCGGTATATATGTTAACTATACCGGAGGTATATATCCGAGTAATATTATGTTAGTATATGGAAAGTTATTTGTTTTAAATATTCCGGGGAAAAATCGATTTTCCAAATTATCATTTTTCCATGGTAGTGAATGTCTTTAACTTTTTTAAACTTATCTCCCATTTACATCTGACATATATAAATTCCCCAATTACATGAAGTGAAATAAATTAATATCACAATAAAAACAATTTGAATTAATTCGATTTTGCGTTATGTTTTAAAATTTATTGCTGACATCAGTATTAATTAGTTATGCTGACGAATTTAAGAATAAGATTGGGAACAAGGGCTTGTGTGAAGAACGACGCTAAAATGATGTAAATTACCACATGTCGTATCATACCTCGTTGTAACTATGACGTTCGGCGGGAGTCTACTGCGCAACATTTTGTTTCGATACTAGTATACACGAGAGATTATTTTTTGAATAAACTTTTTGTAATTTTACCGATTTAATTAAAAACGATGAAAAATAGCTTCGTTTTATTGCAAACAATGTACAACATAACAACGTTAATTTATTTATTATTTGTTAAGTATTTAGTAAATATATTAAATGTGTTCGTTAATGTGGTGGCACATCTGGTTATTACACCTACGTATTTACCAAGTTAGAGTTCAAACACATCTCAATCTGAACATTGGTTTTATTTTGTGACACATACGATTTCCATCGTGTTCTGTTAAAAATATTTTAGTGATATGTTTTTAAAACATTACTTCGCTGATACTTTGGCTAAAATATTACTTCGTTATGATGGCTTTGTAATGTTATAAAATAAAGTTTTCAAATGTGGGAATTTTCACGTTCTTTTCAGCTCAATCGGGACGATTTAACAAATATGTAAACAAGATTTTTCAAATCCAGCAGTAAACACATTCTTTAAGTTTTCCATCATTTTACAGCGAGTTTTGGCTAAATAATGTAACTATGGACTTTTTTTAATTTCAATCTGTGATATTCACAAAATATTGAAATCGAACTTTATTTTTGTTGCTAACATTTTGTGATACAGGGTTGTCATCAGGGTGTCCTGTGGTGTAGCAGGAGAAAACTGACTGGGTGATCTTCGCACACCCCAAGTTCGAATCTCATCCGGGGAAATATACATTTGCGGTTAGAAAAATACTTTTGTGGTTAATTATAATAATTCGTAACCTTAATAACATGACAGAAAGTATGTGCTTTTGAAGAGTTTAATACTTACTTCAGCGTGGTAATTTATTTAAGAATCAGTTATAAATTTTTCTGTTATTGAAGGTTCTGGAAATTTTATCATTCGCGAACAATATTCATGCCCCATTAATGCGGTTAATACGCAAGTTCCCTATCAATGAAGTAGCTTCAGCTTCGAACTGTAGGAGCCCGAAAGATTAACGCCCTGCCTAGCTGCAGCTAAACCAAGCCTACAGAGCTGAGATTCTGATTTGAAAATAGTTTCTAACATTAAAATGAACTACGTAGTTTTGCGCGTGTTTAAATTCTTTGCATTCTTAAGTTTTTGAAAGCTTTTGAGAAACTGGAGTACTATCTCATATAAATAAAAAACTAAGCGCTAATATAACGGTTAAAGTATTCCTTTGGTAATAAGGTTTCTTTCCTGACAAAACGAAAAAAGCCAAAAGGCCGTATGTTTACAGTAGCGTAAGTGCGTTCGTGTTTGAAACTGGTATAATTAGAAAGGACGCGAGTTTTAAATACGTAGTAACGCCGGCTAATTTTTACTTCCACGTAAAATACTATGTGCAAAGATAGATAATGTAAATGCTGCGGAGTAAGTGTGGAAATTTTTCACAGAAAATGGCGTTTTGTAAAAGATGTTCGCTCTTCGAGAAAGAAAGTGAAGTTGGTTTCTTTTCTCGTATATCTAATTTTCCAAGAACATAGGGTGTCAAAACGCTTATATTTTTGAAGTGTAACTTTAGCGCTCAAAAAGTGAATTTTCGGATAAAACCCTAATTTGTCATTCCGTGTTACGTGGAGTTAGTTCCTTTTGAGAAAAGTAGTATTTTCATTAAAATTGATATTCCATCGGGAAACTGAAATCTGGCTGATGTGTTTTATATACTTAAATCGGGATAATTTCAAACGGGTATCTTTAATGTTTGGGAACTTAAACTCATGGTAGTCAACCACATAATTTGTCCCAAAAATTTTCCTCAAAAACTTGCTCCCAAAATTTGGTTTTTAAAAAATTTTTTTCCTCGAATAGAGCAACGACGTATTAAAGTTACACAGCTTGATTTTGTTGGCAAACAATATGAGTTTCGAAA
>BOPP01000324.1:815562-834100 GCA_017312745.1 Gryllus bimaculatus | reverse complement strand
ATTTGAAACAAAATTTAAGATTGTCAAAATACAATATTGACGATAGAGTGTTTCTTCATAATAAAATAAGTTTTTAAATCTGGATCTTGAATTAATGTAATTGAAACACTGTGAAACCTGAATTTTAAACGCTTAAAAACTTAATTTTCAACTTTTTTTTGGTGTCGGGAAAGAAGAGGTTCAGTGTGTATCTGGCGACGTAGAGGAAACATGCGGGCGTTTTAACTCTAAGGACGGTGGATCAAATTCCAGCATGGGGAAAGTAATTTTTACAGGAAAGTTATGTTTTGCAAATTCACGTAGTATTGTATAATGCGTAATCGTTACAAATAAGACGTGAAAGTATATGGTGTTGAAGCAGCACTAGTTTTGAACATTAAACACTATCTAAATAGTATGTGTAGTAAGAGAAACTTTATTTAAATGGGAAAAATAAAACTAATTACTTTGTATGAAGTCAAACTTAACGAAACTGAGATCAGTATCGGAATAAGAGTTATTACGATACATATATCCCTGCTTCATTAGTACCAAAAGTAATCATATGTGTAATGCAAATAATATTATAAAAAACCCATGGTATAAGTACTACTAACAAATACTAACAGATATCCTATTTCGCAGGACGAAGAGTCGAATTTAAACAAGAATTTAGTTCACATGAATTTTGGCAAATTACGTCTAACGTAATGGTAAAATTATGTTACAATATTCGATTGGTTATCAATTCAGGTTTAAAATTTTTGTTTGTTAAATTTCCAATATCGTATTGTAATAAGATGGAGCGGATTTTGATGACTTAAAAATTCGCCAAAAATGATCAATAAAATGCTCTTAAAATGTTTTTAAAATTACCTAAAAGCAAAGAAAAATTACGTAACAAATGCGATCAAAACAAGTTCGGATAAACATCTCAAGCTGTTGGATTTGATACTAATGAAATCGAGGCTTTTTCTATTCGTTCAAGTGAACTCAGCTCGCAAACCTTTGGTTTGGACTGATATTTCGCAGGAAATATTTTTCTTTAGTCGTCCCGAAATTTACCGAATCAACAACGGCGCTGATAGGGATTACGAGAACTTTAGATTACATACAAAGGTTAACATTACAATTTCTGACCGATAAAATCAAATAGGCTACTTAGGAATTCTGTGGAGAACGATTGTATCTCATAAATATTATTTGAAGCAATTACCATTGAAATTATATAAAAGTCAATGAAATCAGCTAAAATGCATTAAAAATAACGGAAAAAGCTCAACAATGTCTCGGTCGAAATTCACGGAAAATGCAAAAACAAAATTAAATGTGTCAGTCTGGATGGCCGAGATCGCTAAGGCAGTAGCGCCGTAGCAATCTCGACTCTAAAGATCACGGGTTCAAGATCCGCCTCGAGCATGGTTGTATAGTGTTTTCCGTCTTTCACCCCCTATCATCATCAGATCATTTCATCCTCATAGTTACCATACCGTTACACGCAATATTGGTCGCAAATGACCTAAAATTTGATGCAACCTTCAATAACAAAAAAATTTCATATAAAATTGATCTCGCGAGATCCCGTGAGATCTCGTAAAATCTCATGAAATCTCGTGAAATCTCGCGAGATCTCGTGAAGTCTCGTGAAATCACGCAAGTTCTCGTAAAATATCGTGAAATATCGTGAAACCTTGTGAAATCTCGTGAGATCTCGCGAGATCTCATGAATTCTCGTTAAATCTCGCGAGATCTCTTAAAATCTCGTAAAATCTCGTGAAATCTTGTGAAATCTCGTGAAATCTCGCGAGATCTCGTGAAGTCTAGTGAAAACTTGCAAGATCTCGTAAAATATCGTGATATCTCGTAAAAACTCGTGAAATCTCGTTAAATCTCGTAAATTCTAATGAAATCTTGTGAAATCTCGTGAAATCTCGCGAGATCTCGTGAAGTCTAGTGAAATCTCGCAAGATCTCGTAAAATATCGTGAAAGCTCGTGAAATCTCGTGATATCTCGTGATATCTCGTGAAATCTCGTTACATCTCGTCAAATCTCTTAATTTCTAATGAAATCTTGTGAAATCTCGTGAAATCTGCGAGATCTCGTGAAGTCTTATGAAATCTCGCAAGATATCTTAAAATATCGTGAAATCTCGCGAGATCTCGTAAATCTCGTTAAATCTCGCGTGAACTCGCGAGATCTCTTGAAATCTCGTAAAATCTCGTGAAATCTTGTGAAATCTCGAGAAATCTCGCGTGATCCAGTGAAGTCTCGTGAAATCTCGCGAGATCTCGTGAAATCTCAGGAAATCTCGCGAGATCTCGTGAAATGTGAAATCTTGCGAGATCTCGCGAGATCTCGTAAAATCTTGTTAAAACTCGCGAGATCTCTGGTGAAGTAGTTAAACACATGAGCACTTGAACACTTGGACACTTGATCACTTGAAAACTTGAATGCTTGAAATCTTGAACACTTGTTCACTTGAAAACTTGAACACCTAAACACTTGAACACTAGAATACTTGAACACTTGAAAACTTGAACACAAGAATACTTGAACACAAGAATACTTGAACACTAGAACATTAGGACACTTGGACACGTGAACACTTGAACTCCTGAACACTTGAATATCTGGACACTTAAACACCTGAATACTTGAACACTTCAACACCTGAACTTTTGAACACTTGAACACCTGAACATTTGATCACTTGAACACTTGAACATCTGAACACTTGAACACTTGTTCACTTGAACATCTGAACACTTGAACACTAGAAACTTGAACACCTGAACATCTGAACACTTGAACACGTGAACACTTGAACATTTCAGCACTTGAAAACTTGAACACTTGAACATTTGAACACTTGAACACCGGACACTTGATCAGCTGGACACCTGGACACTTGAACATCTGAACAATTGAACACATGTTCACTTGAACACTAGAACAGTAGAACAATAGAACACATGTGCACTTGAACACTCGAACACTTGAACACTTGAACACTTAAACACTTGAACAATTGAACACATGTTCATTTGTACATCCGTATACTTGAACACTAGAACAGTAGAACACTTAAACACTCGAACACTTGAACACTTGAACACTAGAACACAAAAACACTTGAACACCTGAACACTTGAACACCTGAACACTTAAACACCTGAACACTTGAACACCTGGACACTTGAACACTTGAACATCTAAACACTTGAACAACTGAACACATGTTCATTTGAACATCCGTATACTTGAACACTAGAACAGTAGAACACTTGAACATCTGAACATTTGAACACATGAACACTAGAACACTAAGACACTTGAACACATGAACACTTAAACACTTGAACATTTGGACACTTGAATACTAGAACACTTGAACACTAGAAAGCTTGAAAACCTGAACACTTGAACACCTGAACACTAGAACACTTGAACACTTGCACACTTGAAGATTTGAACACTTGAACACTTGAACATCTGAACACTTGAACAATTGAACACATGTTCACTTGAACAGAATAATACTTGAACACATGAACACTAGAACACTGGAACACTAAAACTCCGATCCACCGGTTCCGACTTTCAATCTAAGCGATTAACATTAAGCATCCTTAAGTCTCTCCAACGCAAAATTTCCAATGCACTCTATTCCAAACTACTTTTTTGTTAACAACTTCTAACAAAGAACCTTTCAACAGGTACAGATCGAAACCTGACCTCATCCGTTTTCTATAGATAGACATTCACTGTTTACATGTGCTGTGAAAAAAAGTAGCTGCCGTCACTCACTGGAAGTTATTGGAGGGGGAAAATTCTAAATTCACGACGCAAATCGTCATTCCGTGGGGTTTGTGCAGTCCTCCCTGTTGTAAGCTGCCGAGGGGAATCGCCCGTACGGGCAGGAAATTCAGGGCAGCGAAACACTATGCTAATGAATAACCTTGCCCACGCCCTTGACAAGCAGAGTGCGCCTATTCGACATTGAGAAACAGAATCATGATGCCAAAATTCGCGATATTCGCGGCATGCAAGTATAGTCAACATTGTTTGCCAATCCATTATTTTTGATACAGACACGTCAATGTATGATGTTTTGGTTGAAAGCCTTTGTAGAACATCTCTGTTAACAGTTGTTTCGATCATTATCTACGTTTGTGCATTCGACAAGACTCGTAAGCCAATGAAAGGTTGATTTATATTTTAATAAATGAGATAATCATCGCCTTCGGGACCGATCAAAGCCGACTTGCCTAAAACGCCGCATTGACAATAGGTGCTTATGACAAAGCTTGATTTTAGCCAAAATATCAGCACTTTAAAAATTAAATCTAAATACAAAACAAGAAATTTAAAAAATTAAAATTTATTTGAAATAATCGAACTCTGTAGATTTTAATTGATGTATAAATTAATTAGCAAAAATATAATCGATTTAATTGTGTTTATTACTCGTATAAAATAATCGATTGACGTACTAATTGCGAATAATCTCTAGTAACTGACGAATAAACAAAATCCACAGATTTAGTATATCGGGACACAACGTTCCCCGAAATGAACTGATTTCCGCACTGCACAACTGCAATAACTGTTACGTAGAAATACTAGCGAGCAAATGATAGCACTACGTGAGCCGTTCGCTGCAGCAAGGGTTGTCCATGGCGATGGCCAAAACAGCGTCCACAAAACTGACTTTTTTTGCGGGACCATAGCTAATTTAATTCCCAATACGTATATAACAAAATCAGATTAGATTTCGACATGAAACTCTTCAAAGGTCCTTTGTAAGTCACATTTCACATTTCGTTACTTATATTTTATTTCAAATAGTGGTACGGCCTTCAGCTTAAGGTGGTTAGAGCGAGCTATTCCCTAGTAAATAAATTCTATATGTTCAAAAATATTTATTTGCGAGACGAATGGGTATTGTGAGATCTACAGAACAAAATAGGGACTTTTATGCTGAGTTTTATTTAATGAATCGAATTAATTTAGTTTCATACATGTAAAATAATAGTATATTATGCAATTAGTTTATAATATCCTTTTTTACACGAATAAGAAGATATTACCGAACTCACTCCTAACGTCGTTCGTTCGGTAATATCTTCTTGTGAGTGCAAAAAAGTAACATTATAAACGAGTTGCATACACTATTTTTTGTACAACAGTATTATAAGGAAGCGAAATTAATTTGAATGATAAATTGAAATTCGTAGTTGTAGTAGTTCTCGGAATTCATGTTATGACGTCATGAATGCTACCTAAGCAACTAATTTGTTTACAAATGGCAATTAGTTTGAAAGTTACGATTCAAACTAAATGGATTTGCCCAGAGAAATTGTGAAAGATGCTGAAAAGCAGAAAATGCTTTGATACCGAAAAAGTCTTGCAAACTTTATGAGAAAGAGTACTTAAAGTTAAGAAAGTGGATGGATGAAAAACATGAAAATTTATTATGCGAAGCTGTTGTTCTTTCGTATCTGTCGGAGCAGGTTGGTTAAGTTAGTATAATGCACATGCTAGAATAAAGACGTTTGTTAATTTAATCCATGCTTAAACTATCACTACACTTTAAGGCTAAATGCACCGAAAAATACTTGTAGGAAAATTCAATAGATCGCAGCACTATCACAGGGAAATTTACTTTACTGATAACGTCTGAACCAATGGTCCGATTTTCGATTTGAATATTGCATTTGACGCCTTTTTAAAATAGAATTTACGCTACGATGACCTTTTCCCAAATATCTAGCAAAAACGCGAATTTGAAATTAGTTCTCAAACTTCCGAGAACAAATTTAAAAATGTGGCCTTATAGCTCGAAGGCGACATGATTCCTGAATCCAACGCTGTGACAATCATGCAAATCGGACGAATAGGAGCGTCGTAAAGTGAAATTTACGAAAGCACCTCGCCCCACCCCCCACTTCCACTTCTGCGCCGTTGCGTCACCCACCCGCCCGTTGTGAGCACTCTATCAGTGCGGTGGCACGGCCAGGCCCGGCGTCGTGCGGCCAGCCCCGACGGAGGGGGCGGGACACGCAAGCAACACACTCGGTTTATGCGTTCGTCACTTTGCATCTCAATCTATTTTTCCACGGATATCAAACTAGAGATTCTATACTACTATTACAGACCGAGGTATACGGTCTGTAATAGTAGTACATAACTATCTTTTTCACATATTTCCGTCTTCCTTCGAATACCATTTTAAAATTTTTTGATGCATTACTCAAAATATTGATTCCAATTTTTAACTATTTTTTAAAAAAAGGAACTAATTGTGTAAATATCAGCATTATTCCATCTCCTCACATCTTATTTTAGATATATTTTACTTCTAAGGTCTTCTGTTATCACTCCACCTCGGTCTAAGATCTTCCGTTGTCAAATACCGTAAAAAATGAGCGGAGTATACGCACGAGCTCTTTTATCCTACAACTCGATTTTTGATCTCAAAACGTTTATCTGCTTTAAAGAGTTCATCTGGTGAATCTCTTTTCCCAAGTAAAATAGCCGAAGCTAATTTTAAAAATGTTTTCGTACTTACGGACAAATTTAAAAAAATGCATTATCGTGGCTGTCCGGGTGACGTCGAGTCGAAGGTTGTTTTGCCGACGTTTCGATCATTTTGTCGTGGTCTTACTCAGGGCTGGTATGCCCATACATAAGATGGTATAGACATAGTAACTCCACGACAAGATGGTCGTAACGTCGGCAACAATCTTCGACGCGGCGTCACCCGGACATTCAAGATCATGCACATGACTCTGGCCGAGGAAGTCTACGACTTCAAATTTTAAAAAAGTGGTTAAATAGCGGTCTGGCGAGCTGTAACCTGACTCCAACGCCGCAACAAACATCGAAATAATATAGTATGAATCATGACTTATCCCAGCTTACTTGGTAAGTTATTTTGATATAAAATAAATTTGTTATATTGGTATACTTTTGAAGGGAATAAATAATTCCTGGTGAGTCATTTCATACAGACTACGTAAATGAATAAAGGGTAATGATGCAATTGGATAACTCATAGATGTTTGCTTGCATTTGAAGCGTTTTCCCTTTCATTTTCTTTGTTTTTTAAAAAGTGGATTTTCTAGAAAAAGTTATCTGTAGAAATTGCAGTATGCAAAACCAGTTAGACGTGACTCTCTCGTGACATATCGGACACAATGATATAAATAATATGGAACATTCAAACGAGTTTAAAAACGAAGGAAATCTTTTTCTGTGAGTATGATCTTAGGATATGCTTTACTCTAACGCTTTCGCGACGTAATGCAATCTACACAACATTCCAGAGTAGATAGAAAATGAGGTTTCTTTCAATGTGAATTGTTTTCGAAAATCTTAAAGTATATGCTTACAGTAACAACATTTTTAAAATCCATTTTTTTTTCTTTTTCCGAGGGATCACTTTTGCCGATTGACTGAATCACACGGTATTCATGCAATTGTGTTGTTATTTGAACAATCTCGGCTATCTCCTTTCTTTGGTAATAGAATAATTATAGTGCGTTGCAAATCTGTTTTCTGTTCTTTTCAAATCTGTTTTATTTTCAAGCTCACATTGCATAATTGTGTTAGTTTCGCCAAGACTTCTTCCCCTGTATCTTTGAATAGTTCGATTGGAATATTATCTACAGCCGGGGACTTCCCATTTTTCAGTTGTTTTGTCGACCAATTCGTTTCCTCGATCTCAGCGGTTCTTATTGTTAATTATCTATCTTTTCTTCATTATCCACTTCTCTTATTTTCTTAAATAACACTTTTCTTTATCTTGTCTCGGTCTGGGCTGGAATCCCCGTAGAGTTTCTGATTTCGTCTGGTTCATTGGCTTTCTTTTTGCCAGAGAATATAATGTTGAAAAAAGAAATTATAAGGACTCCGTTCTACATATAATAATATAAATAATAATATAATAAATAATAATAATGATAATAATTAATAAATAGGCAACGCGTTTGGAGTAAAACAAAGTATGTAGCAGCATTAATGTATTGCTTATATCGTACTATATAATCATCGATCTTCACTTGAGTCTGTGTTTCAAGATTTTGTGAAACTCTCTTTATATTTCACGGAGAAAATGCTTGAAATTTTCTCTGAAGGTCTTGCATACCAGTGCTGCGTTCGATTCTGAAAACTAATTGAGCAAGTGTTGCCATCAAATTGCATCGACGGTTGGCGTTTCTCATCGCATGCGCAAAGGATAAGAGCAGGGACTAGAGACGACTTTGAAACGAGCCTGGACTCGCGTAAGAGTGGGCCGTGGGGGAGGGGGCCCGAGATTTCCAAGTCGAATATGGCACTGGTCAGTTGGTATCGCAAATAAAACAACGGAGATAGGATATAGAACTAAGAAAATGCTCATCACAAGTTCACTGATAGGCTAGCCCTTACTTCGGTGTTTTTCCTCCGCTTTTACACTGCCTGATGTCATCTCTAGTCTTCATCCGAAGCCACCTCATTCTATTGTTGGGATCAGACTCGATTGCGTGATCTACGAATGTGCTCAATGTTCTTTGAAAGTGCCCCTCCCCCGCCTACTGAAACCAATAGCATGTCCAATATATTACTCCAAGTAATCCACTAGGCAAGAATTAAAAGCATCAGTACGAGCATACAAATATTGCAACGAAGACTATTGTCAAATGCCGCCTTGCGAAACGATGAGGCGTCAAAAATCGTTACACTTAGTGTGAACAACATTTCAAGTTATTCTAAGGTCAAAAGTAATTTGTTGAGACGCAAAGTTGTGAAAGTGGCTTTTAGATTTGTACTCAGGTCTAAAACTTCGATTATATAGTAGGAAGTATACTGCACTGTAATTCAAGTACAAAATGGTCAAATGAATGAGTGGTTTGTAAACATTTCTTTCAATAAAAGTGACCTTCTTTCAGTGGCAAGAAGTCGAGAGACACACACTCGAATTTTCTAATATTCATTATTTCATGTACAAACATCATGTATATAACTTTTAGATACGTTGGTCAAGTGACAACAGTTTTGGGTTATCTTTTTCTATCTGACCTGTTAGTCTGTCACAACGAAGATTGTGAAAGTACTTGCATGTCTCGTCCTAGCGACTCCGATCTCACAGTCCACACTTGATTTCGGAGCTTTTGAATAATGTAATTGAATAAATAATAATAATAATAATTAATAATAATATATAATAAAAATAAAACCTTACATTGTAGAATACTGCGGACTATGCATAAAAGAACAAAGAAATTCAAAATTATAATTTACTTTTAGTTTACGAGATAAAACTTTCCCCAATGTTACCAGTACTGCAGCTCGCGTCATGAAAATTCAAGTCTCCCCCCTTGTCGCATACGTAGAGTTGGCGAGCTTCGACGGAACAAGGCCTACACCAATGTTGCGCTCGCTCGCTCGCTTGCTCGAGAGCGCGGTAGTCACAAGTCCATCTCGGAAACCGCCTTCAGCGCAGCGCAGCCGATGATAACTTGTCGAGCAATCTTCCCTTCACTTGCCTCGTTTCGCTGAGTGGATGGACGGGAATGTTCTGTGTGTCTGTCGGTCTGTGTGCCTGTGTCTGTCGGTCTGAGTGCCTGTGTCTGTCGGTCTGTGTGCGCTGTGTCTGTCGGTCTGTATTTTGTGCAGATAAGAATGTGTGTCTGTCGTGGATGGAAATGTTCGGTAGGCTTATACTGGCGCAAGAAATATTCAACAATTTGAGTTAACATTTATAACGTCCAGAATTTCAATAAGTAGTAAATGTACGATACTTTTTCTACTGTTTTATTTAGTTCGGTTTTGGTGTCTACATTTCTTTGAACATCTATTTGTCTTTAGAGTTACGATTTAAAATCGAACAATGTTTCTTAAAGGCATTTCCACAAACACTAATCTAAAAGGTTCATTTATGAGAGAGCTTTGATGTATGGTGATTAGTCTCGTGAATGAAGTGCATGTTAAATTGCAGGAAATGGGAGTCTTCTTGCCAACCAGGATTCTTGTTAAGCCAATCATGATCCTTGTTGAGACAACCAATAACCTTTTTGAGCCAATCAAAATCATTGTTCACACAACCATGATCCTTGTTAACCCAACCTTCATCCTTAGCCAACCAATATATTAGTTGAGCCAACAATTATCCTTGTTGAAGCAACCAATATCCCTGTTGAGCCAAGCAATAACCATTTTGATCCAACCAATATTCTTGTTGAGCCAACCAATATCCTTTTTGAGCCCACCAATATCCTTGTTAAGCCAACAATGATCCTCTTTAAGCTAACTATGCCCTAGTTGAGCCAACTATGATCCATGTTAAGCCAATCATTATCCTTGTTGAGCCCACCAAATTCTTGTTGAGCCAACCAATATCCTTGTTGAACCAACAGTGATCCTGGTTAAGCCTGCCGTGATCCTTGTAAGCCAATTATGATACTTGTTAAGCGAACCATAATCCATAAGTGGAAGATCAACCCAGCAATCGATCAAGTGAGAGATCGACCCAGCAAGTCGATCAAGTAGGAGATCGACCCAGCAATCAATCAAGTGAGAGATCGACCCATCAAGTCGATGAAGTGGGGGATCGACCTTGCAAGTCGATCAAGTGGGGGATCGACTCAGCAAGTCGATCAAGTGGGGGATAGACCCAGCAAGTCGATCAAGTGGGGGATCGACCCAGCAATTCGGTCATGTGGGGGATCGACCCAGTAAGGCGATCGTGTTGGGGATCGACCCAGCAAGTCGATCATGTGGGGGGATCGACCCAGCAAGTCGATCAAGTGGGGGATCGACTCAGCAAGTAGATCAAGTGAGGGATCGACTCAGCAAGTCGATCAAGTGAAGGATCTACCTAGCAAGTCGATTAAGTGTAAGAATAGCCCTGCAAGTCGATCAAGTGGGAGATCGAGCCAGCAAGTCGATCAAGTGGGGATCGACCCAGCAAGTCCTTCATGTTCGGGATCGACCCAGAAAGTCGATCAAGTGGGGGATCGACCCAGCAAGTCGATCAAGTAAAGGATCAACCTAACAAGTCGATCAAGTGAGGGATCGACCCAGCAAGTCGATCAAGTGGGAGATCGACCCAGCAAGACGAATAAGTGGGTGATCGATCCAGCAAGTCGATCAAGTGGGAGATCGACCCAGCACGTCGATCAAATAGGGGATCGACCCAACAAGTCGATCAAGTGAAGGGTCGAACTTGCAAGTCGATCAAGTGAGGGATCGACCTAGCAAGTCGATCAAGTGAGAGATCGACCTAGGAAGTCGATCAAGTAGGGGATCGACCCAGCAAGTCGATCAAGTAGGGGATCGACCTAGCAAGTCTATCAAATAGGGGATCGACCCAGCAAGTGGATCGAGTAAAAATCGACCTAGCAAGTCGATTAAGTGTAAGAATAGCCCGGCAAGTCGATCAAGTGGGGGATCGAGCCAGCAAGTCGATCAAGTGGGGGAACGACCCAGCAAGTCGATCAATTGTGGGATTGACCCAGCAAGTCGATCAAGTGGGAAATCGACGCAACAAGTCGATCAAGTGGGGGATCGACCCAGAAGTAGATTAAATGAGGGATCGACCCAGCAATTCCATCATGTGGGGGATCGACCCAGCATGTCGATCAACTGACGGATCCGTCAAAACGATCTAACTATCCTGAGTATTATAACTATTTTGACTATTTTGTCACTTAGTTAGTCCTTCCGTCAGTCCTTCAGTCAATCGTTCAGTTAGTCCGTCCGTCAGTCCGTCCGTCCGTTAGTCAGTCCGTCCGTCAGTCAGTCCGTCCGTTAAGCCGTTCGTCCGTCAGGCCGTTCGTCCGTCAGGCCAACCGTCCGTCAGGTCGACTGTCCGTCCGTCAGGCCGACTGTCCGTCCGTGAGGCCGACTGTTCGTCCGTGAGGCCGACTGTCCGTCCGTCAGGCCGACTGTTCGTCCGTCAAGCCGACTGTCCGTCCGTCAGACCGACTGTCCGACCGTCATGCCGACTGTCCCTCCATCAGGCCAACTGTCCGTCCATCAGGCCGACTGTTTGCCCGTCAGGCTGACCGTCCGTCCGTCAGGCCGACCGTCCGTTCTTTAAGCCGAACGTCCGTCCGTGGGGCCGGCCGGCTGGCCGTCAGGCCGATCGTTAGATCGTCCGGCCGACCGTCCATCAGGCCGGCTGTCTGTACGTCAAGCGACCGTCAGTCAGTCCATCCGTCCGTCAGCCCGTCTGTCTGTGCGTCCGTCAGTGCGTCCGTCAATCCGTCCGTTCGTCAGTCCGTCGGTCAGTCCGTCCGTCCGTCCGTCAGTCCGTCCGTCAGTCCGTCCGTCAGGCGGTCCGCCCGTCAGTGTGTCAGTCCGTCTGTCAGACAATCTGTCCGTCCGTTAGTCTGTCAGTCCATTAGTCTGTCAGTCCGTCCGTCAGTCCGTCCATCCGTCAGTCCGTCCATCCGTCAGTCCGTCCGTCCATCAGTGAGCCCGTCTGTCAGTCACTCCGTCCGTCTGTCAAGCAGTCGGTCACTCCCTGTGTGTGTGCTCGAATTCTTTTTCATCTTTAGATAGAATTATAAACTTTCTTTTATTTCGTTTCTCATTCACTTTTTTCCCTATGGTAACTATAACATGTAGTCACTAGATTATTTATAGCAACCCAACAGTTCTCAATGTTGTTCGTCTTTTTGCATCTGAAGATAACATGCTGGACAAATGTGCGGCACATTCCTAAACGGAAAGAAACGTGATTGCGTGATATTTATGAACTTTCGTACAAATATAATTTTGATCCTAAAAGATAAGATAATTTACAAAGTCTGTTTATTAAATTTATCAAAATCACAAAGGATATTATTTAAACATTTCAAATACAAAGACGAAAGTGATGACATTTACGGAAAAACATTATACGCACGTCTTGAAAAGTATGACATGCGGCCAGTTGGTCATTTTAAATATTTTTTTAAAAATAATATAACCGGTTTAACAGAGGTAGATCTAGATTTAAAAAATCCAAAAGTTCCAGAAAATATACTGCTTGCTCGACCGCAAGGGAGAAGGGATAATCACGCTGGCACCAGGACTGCTGCGTCATCGGTATACTGTAGAGTTCCATGGGTTATCTTCCTACAATCTTGATATTTATCTTTGTACGATTTGATCTCGTAAAGTAATGGATGAAATTACGTTACATATTTCGTAAATAATTATTACAGTTTTCATTTTCGATCTATTACAGGCAAATAACACACACATTCTCTCTCACATAAACACACATTGAGATTTTCGTAGAGAAACAAAATATTCCTATATTTTTAGTTCAATTATAATTGAATAGTTATATAATGACACGGTCTGTACACAGAATAAACGGTTGGGAAGCTCGGGCCAAGTGCAGGTGTTGCGGTTCAAGTGCCCGAGTGCGGTCGTTAGTCTGGGCGCAGCTCTCGGGATGCATCTAGCCAGCGGAATTCCTTGTACATGGCCAAAACAAATTAACGAATGTGTTTGTCGACCGGGCAATCTCCATCGCGGGAGGCACTGTCACGTGAACTAGCGGTATATAAGTTAGCGGCGAAAATCGCTTGGCGGGATTCGATAACGAATGAAATCTTCGTGCTGATGTTCATTTGTCCACCCATGCGGTTGTGCTCGCACTATGCGAGTTGTCTCTCTCGCCATAGGACTACAGGCCAGAAGCGCGACGCGGAATAAGATGAAGATTAATTGTTCACGCAATCAATGGCAAAATACTATCTTTCTGACTTCAGGGAGTGAAGGGAGGAATGACTTCGATACGTGGGACAGACACGCATTCTAAAGCAAGCGTTTATGTGTAGAACGCGAGGTAGAAGACACAGAGGCAGATCATTATAGAAATGAAATTGGTAGAAGCCAGAACAGGTCATGACCCATCCTTGGAGTAGTGGAGAAGATGATTATAAGGGTGTCAAATCTGTTATGTGTTAATACGAGCATAACTGCGTCATCGCAGGCCAGTACCCATAAAGCTGGAAAAGGATACTGTTATTTTTTAATTGCTGAATTATTATTATTATTATTATTATTATTATTATTATTATTATTATAGCTAAAAATTTATCTTAGGCGAGTGGGTGACGCAACGGCGCAGAAGAGGAAGTGGGGGGGCGGGCGAGGTGTTTTCGTAAATCTCACTTTACGACGCTCCTATTCGTATGATTTGCATGCATGATTGTCACGGCGTTGGATTCAAGAAGCATGTCGCCATCGCGCTATAAGGCCACATTTTAAAATTTGTTCTCGGAAGTTTGAGAACTAATTTCAAATTCGCGTTTTTGTTAGATATTTGGAAAAGGGTCATCGTAGCGTAAATTCTATTTTAAAATGGCGTCAAATGCCGTTTACAGAACGAAAATCGGACCAATGGTTCAGACGTTATCGGTAAAGTAAATTTTACTTATTTTGGTGCTGACACGTGGTGGCTACAAATTGTACTAGTGTCGGGACATTTAGCCTTAACGTCATAGAGGATGTGAACAAGTGAAGCCGAGTCATGAATCGAAGAATCAGTGAATAACAAGATTCAAATAGCTAACAAGATATTGGTTAATGCAGAAAGCAAAGAAAAACAAGCACTTTAGATATAAATGAAATGTTCTGGAGTGTCACTGACCAATTTATCAAATTGTACAATTAATGTATATGTTCACAAGAATTAATTTGATGTTTTGTTGTTCTTGTTATATTACCAAATAAAACAAAATATAATTTAAAGGTGTAATAAATTAATAAAGCAGTTTCATAAGCAATTTTTGTCATATCTTATTTGATTTTACTGCGAACACTGCAATCTATTTACATGGTACCATTGCCTTCTTTAAACTAATATGTAGGGGCCATGACTATTACGTCAGTGATTTTCTTAACTGAAAAGAGTTTATAATTCTGATATACAAAAAAAATATTTTAATACAGCATAAAGAGCTTCCGTTGACTAATTTCTTAACTAGGACCAACAGATCGTGTGGCCACGGAATGAAAAATTGAAGCATTAGATTGAAAATAAAAAAGTACTATTACACAATTAGTACGAGCAAAATCATAAAAAATAACATTATAGACTCATATCTATATATTATTGTACAGTGATCGCTAATAATGGCAAAACATTTCATGTTTGAGTGGGGTGAAAAGTCTAGTAAATTGGGCAACACCGTAATGTCCCTGAGATTGATATGACCAGAGAGTATATGACTCTCAGGGCTCATGCTTCTTCTCAAGTTTCGTTGTTTTGAATCATTTTGAATACTGTTTGTTACTTGGTCGACACGCGTTAAATATCACAACCAGAGCGAATTGGCGGAAGGTTTTATTTCCAAAGCGGAATTTGAGAGATAACAAAATTATTCCAATATCAGAACAGAACAGTGACGTAATAAGTTTTCAAATATTTTTTCAATATTTGTTTCTAATTTTTATTTCTTGAATAACCTGAGCCAATGGTAGGGCAAATCTTAGATTATTCAATTGCTTAACAACAAGATCAACAGTTTGGTTCTCTCCAACGTTGTATAAAGCTTTATATTTAACTTGATAGAAATCGTAATCATTGACTCCTAGTGCTCCTTATTATCCTTCTTATAACAATTTTTTCTGTTATTCCGCCATTTTATTTTTACTTAATTAAACTGCATGATGAGTTTTTAATGTTTCAATAGTTTGACTGAAATTTTAAAACTATTTTTGCAATTACAATGTGCCATATTATTTCCAGCGTTGTGATTATAGAATTCATAGAAACTATTTGCTGGTTTTCAGTATAATTTTATATCATGTTATGAAATTGATTTAGATGAAGATTATTGGGTAAAGTACATATCAAACTAAAGTTGATAAAATGAAATTACTGCATCATAATTCTGAGAGCTGTATTATTGAGACCTTCAATAACAAAATTATAATATTATTGGAGATAAAATCTTCAAAAGAGATTTCCAAGTGGCATAATCTTTTGTAATCATTTGTCTTCATGTTGCACTCAAAATCAAAAGACGTTTAAATGGTTTGAAAATATGACATGAGAACCATTCAAAATGCATTACTATTGTTCAGAAAATGCAAAAAATTAGATAAAATGAAGCGCTGAAGAGAAAAGGGGTTTCTATTAAAATATTAAAATTACCAAAGGCTAAATATATCATTCCTCTTACCATATCAATAAAATTTAATTTTTAATTACAAATGTAATTATTAAATTTGCCCATGGGCGGATTTAGATATTGTAGGCCTTCAAGCACAAAACTACACTGGGCACAAAATAGAAATTGCTTTTTAAATTTCTCATTTACATATACATGTTTGGTTTCTTATTGTACCATTTAATTTATTTTTAAAATCAAACATTGTAGTTCAGAAAAATTATTTGATTAATGATTTTTCAGATAAAAACATTTTATGAAGTTTTTAATATTTATTTTAAAAAATCTAGGCACGGGGATGAGAGTCTCAAGCCTAATTTTGCTTGGAGGAAATCCAGCTCTACATTCACCTATACCTTGAATGGTTGATATTAACACCAGCAAAACAGTATTTTATCATTGCAACACATTTGAAGCCACTAAAAAGTCTATTTCTTTCTGATTTGAATGCCCACTTAGTTGAGATTGTTGTACAGATTGAGGTGCTGATCTATGCTTAAGATTGCTGCTTTGAGTCCTGTGTAAGCAACTGTAGAGCAAAAGGCAATGACAATCCACTGTCTATCTCCATAATAAATAAAAGAATATGAATAATTTTTAAATAATTAAACAAATAATCATTAATCAGGAGCAAAAAATTGACATACTGCACAATACAAAATAATAGTACTGAAGTGAATGTTTAAAAATTTCTATAAACACTCAAGATCACCCATTTTCGGAAGCTGCTTTATTTCGAAAGGGCAATGGCCGCCAAGCTCACCAGATATCACACCTCCTGATTTATATTTCTTGGGAGCAACCAAAGGAATTGTCTACAAAACACGTCCCAAGACCATGAGCAATTAAAAGATTCAATATCCTTGTATGCTATGTCCTTATGCTATCTTGTATTATCTCAAGAAACTTTCAAAAGTTTTCGATACTAATAAATTTAAAGGGTAAAACTTTACTTTCAAACTTCTCGTAAACATTTCCAACACATGATGTAATAACATAATTAGGAAAAGTAAAAAAAAAAAAAAAAAATTTGGAATGCTTTTTACTTTTCCGTATACATATACGGAGTAATATACGTAGTGTAGGGAAAGTTGTATAATGCTGCGCGAAAAAACGGTTGATTTTCGAAAAAAAAAAAAAGGTCATTGCTGGGCCTTGATAACGAAAATGTGGATAAATCCAGTTACAATGTTAAGAATCATCTAACACGTGGTGTAGACAGAATCCCTGTTTTGTGGGCCCTTGATTACGAAAAATCAATTGACGGCAAAATGTCAGTCTGCCCCTCTGTGAACACTGCGATGGGTAGGATTTTTTTCAAAGAAAAGAAATCCCTGTCTATCTGGTTCGAGTCGAACATTTGAGGTTTTGAAAAACATTCTTTCTAATTTGGGGGTACTTTATATGAAGTCCTTCGGACATTTTGCAAACTTTCTCAAAAACAACTCCAAATTTTTTGATCTTTAAATTTCTTGCAAGATTAGAGAAGCATATACACTTATAAAAGCGGCATATGTCCGATTTTCACGATTTACTCTGATTTTTCTAAAAAATTCAAAAGTACCAATTTTTTCGGCGTCTTCCCACAACTACAAAATTGAAGATAGAGGTTTTTCCTTCAAATTGGTTGTCCATAATTAGTTCTTTCAATAAGGTCATGTCCTTTTTTTGGAAAATTTTATTAGTTTTCGCGTAATATTGCGTGCTATACGTACAATTTAAAAAATAATTACAAAAACGAAATTTCCTCAAAAACGGCTCCATTTTTTAAAAAACCTTTGGTAGGGATAGTTCTAAATGAACTCTATGAGATGACATAAACACCATATGGCTGTGTTATTTTATTTCTTCAAAAATTACAAAAATATAATTTTTTTGACTCGTCTCTCACGATATTAATATTTATATTAGCGGCAATTTGTTTATATTATATTTATGAGTATATTTGCTTTAAATAATGTCATATTAAATTTATTGGAAACTGAAACGTTTTCTATTGAAACTAGCCCAAAATTCCGCAATTTCAGAAACGCTCACGCTATTTTCTCAAAAACGGTTCCAAATTTTTCTTCAAACTTTTCGAAAGGATAATGATAATTGTACTCTAGTAGAACGTAAAGTTCATTTCGGGAATTTTTGTTGTTTTGTTAAAAAAATTAGACACGTAATTTTTGTAAAAATGTATGTTTGCAATTTGTAAACACTATTGTATTTGTGAGTTAATGTGTTTCAAATGACTTTCGACGAAGTTTTTCGAAAAGTCGAAAATTTTCACATCACGACAAAAACATCTGATCATCAAGTAATAATGTAAGAAAGCACTTTTCTTCAATGCATATTCCCATATCGACTCATTTTTTGTCATTCTTTTAAATGACTAAAAACATTCTTATACATCCAG
>BOPP01000324.1:702933-815547 GCA_017312745.1 Gryllus bimaculatus | reverse complement strand
AGAAAGAAACAAAATAACTTTTTAGCATGAAAATGTGATGAATGCACTAAGGATAAAACTCCCACAACATGGAAAAACTTCTATTATTGTTAACTACAGATAAAAGAAACACAAACAAATTTATTGCTAAAAGTAATATTTTGGACAAAAACCAAGCAAGATCATGGAATTTTTATTCTTTACTACATCTTGACCTGTAACATTGTATAACATTTACATCCAATATTGCATGTAACGTAAATTGAAATGAAGGGCTTAGCATAAATTCTATGACCAAGATAGATCTCAATGGTGATCATCAGGCGGCAGATATGAATGAAATGTCATTTTGTTCTTTTCACTTAGAACAATGTCTTTTAGTGTATACATTAATTTTATGTTATGACTAAAGAATATTACACATTTTTATAAGACTTTTTTTGCATTATTTGTTTGTTTTGACTAATAAGTAATTTTTTACCTATTTCTTTTATTTTTAAAGTATTTTTCACTGCTTCCATAGATTTTATTATCATTTAAATGGTACTCGCTTCAAGTAATATTTATGAGATGTAACAAATGTTCTCCAAAGAATTTCTGAGTAGCCTATTTGATTTCTTCACTCAGAAATTGTAATGTCAGTCGTTCTATGTAATCTAAGGTTCCTGTGATGCCTATCTCCGCCATTTCGACCATGCCATCGCCGACTGGCTGATTTTGCAAAATCTATTAACGAAGATTTCCTGGTAAAGAACAGCCCAAACCATTTTTGCAAGTTCATTTGAATGAAAGGAAGAATCCTTCATTGCATCAGTAAAATTATCCATCAGCTTGCGTTCACCATAACTGGTTTTAATCAAATTTTTTAGTTTGTTTTTCTTTGTTTTTAAGACTTTTTAAAATATTTTGAAAGCATTGTATTGATTATTTTTGGAGATGTTTTAGATCATCAAAATTTACCCACTGGTGATCATATCCTTTCAAAAACTTGAAATAAACATATCAACATGAGGTAGTCAATAAAAAAGGAAGGTTAATAAGGGTCCAAAATGATGAAAGATGAGGTTGATTTCAAACAGATACATCAAGCGAATTATAATAAATATTGTAAAACATCTTTGATCCTAATTCAACATACACAATAGTAACAGCAAAGTTTTGCCATTGAATATTTCCCCTTAGAGTAACAGGATACCAGGATGTTACAGGTACTACACAACTTAGAAACATAGTATTGGCTACCTATTACTAGAAATATGTAACAAGCTACAATAAACCAAAATCTGACCCATAAAATATAGAATATTGTAATGTGTTAAGATGTAGAAACAATAAAGAATAAAAGTGTGCTTTAGCATAAGTATTGTAAGTCATATGTCTATATGATATAAATTTAAATGTGTAACAAACTGAATTTTTGTTAAGACACCAAGAGCTAACATGTCAAGGGAAAAGTTACTTCCAACTGGCTGGTGTACTCAAAATATTTACAACCTTTCTTTTCAGATATAGTTAAGTTCTTTCTAAAATTAAATAACTACTTCTATAATAAATAATTTAATTTTTCAAGATATTTTCTTTTAAGAAAAGAGAAACTAACACTGTGCCAAGTCACCTCAACCTGACAGATCAATTGAAGCTGGCTCCGAGTAATGATGACATGCATGGAATGCAGCCGACATGCAAGGAACCTAAAGAAGTCATGAACAAAAATTAATTTTAGCATATATTATTTTTAATAATAATGACAAGTAATGTTAAACAAATCACATACGAGATCAGTTCAGGCACACAAATTTGTTTGGTTATCACAAATTAATTACTCTTTTCATTATGTGAAGCGCTTTACTAAATGTGAATCTGACTACACTCCTTTGCTGCTGCATTATAACTTCTTCCTCTATTTACAGTATCTACTACTTTCACCAGCAAGTCCTTATTGTACTTGAGAATTTTTTGGGGTACCATATTACCTAAATTTGCAAAAGGGCACATTAATTAACATGTTTGCTAAGACTGACAAACTGGGAACCTAAGGTTGATACCACATTTAATTCTGAACCAATTAGACTATTAAACTTAAGATCCCCTATTTATGACATATTCTGCAAGTTAACACAGTATAGAGTATAAAATTATAATCAGAACCTGAAGTTAACCCCACTGTCATCCTTCAGAACTATCAAATTTTCGAGAACCCAAACCCAACAACACCTCTAATATTGATGACTTAGACTCAAGTATGGGGATAGACTCATAGAATACTTCCTAATTCTTTCCTTGTTAACATTCTAACACTCCAATAGCACTAAGCAAACTCATTTCATATTAAAAACTAAAGATTTAAAACAAATATCACCATAAATTCATAGGGATTTACATGGATTGTACACAAGCCAAATCATGTCGAGCATTAATGAGGTCATGAGCATCCACTTGATTAGTACAGATAATTGACAATATTTGAAGAACTCAAGGAATAAAAAATGGCATTAGAAAGGAAAAAGATACAAATACAAGTATTACAATATGGTACATAAGGGTCAATTTGTACCAATTTGCCAAAAGCATGTCTACTTCCAGCTATCTGTTGTCATATGTTAAAACACTATTTTTAATTTTGAACTTGCAGGAAAAATAGAAACATCACATATTTTTATCTAGTCTTATTTCAGACAAGAAGTTAAATACTTCATAGGTCAATCTTGTGTCATTAAGTAGCTCTTGTATAGTTCATATTTAGTTCTTAAGTTATTTAAGTCAGGGCATTGTATCAGCAAATTAATAACTGCCACCTCTTAGTGAACCACTGTAACTACTAGAATGCTCATTTTATAAACAATTTTCCTTGCATGTCAACTTTAGGTGACCTTTCGTTTTATATATATATTTATATATATAATAATATATATATATATATATATATATATATACTTATATATATATATATATATATATATATATATATATATATATACATACATACATACACACACACACACACACATATACATTTTGTGGCAGGATATTCACTATTAGACAAAAAAAAAATTGTAGATATCAGAGAAGAACTAAATATTGAGACTGTTATAGATACCATAAAGAAATATCGAGAAAATTGAAAAGGTCATGTCCTGAGAATGCCTGAACATAGAATAAGTAAAATTATTCTTCAATATGTACCTAAAGGAAAAAGAAGTGTAGGACGTCCCTTGAAGATATGGCATGAACAATTCTGAGACAAAACAGACCAAGAGGTCTAATCCTTGCTGTCGATGATGACTGGTAATTCAGATAGTTTATCACATTCACATTATTGTAAAGAAAATGAAAACACTTGTATTTATGAAGACTCGCCAATAAAATAATTCACACCATTATCATTCTCTTCAAAATAATTTTCCTTGTTCAAACTAAACAGTCCTGGAGTTCTAATTTTGAGAGTCGCTGTGCATTTAATATTTGTATGTATCTTGTTAACATCTGTACATGTCATTAACAGCATAAACATTATTAACAAATAAATACATAATGAACACTGTTTGCAAGAACAAATATCTAATCGCTTTGAAGAAAAAAATTGCAAATACTTCAACACGTAGCAGCATACATTGGCTTTGTCTTGCAAGCTTTTTAGCAATATGAAGAAACATATTTTATGTTTCCTACAAATGTCAAAAATGTTTATGGCATGTCAAGATAAATGTAAAAGAATGTATAACATCCATCCATAGGACGTAGCAGAAAAATGAAGATGGCATATCAGATACATCCTTAGTATCGAAAGTGTTAAGAAAAAGTACATTTGTATTCAGTGTTAATCTAATTTCACTGAATTTTTGAGAGAATTGCGATATGCCTTTTCAGACAGTTTATCAAATACATTACGAAAGAATGATAGTTTAATATTAATCATTCTTGTACAATATTTCAATTGTACCTTTGTGTCCTTGTAACATTCTTACTTCCACTCATTGGCATAAAGCTGATGTACACAACACAAAATTAAGAGCAAAAGATAGCCACATTGTCAAATCTTAGTCACATTTTTAAATCCCATCATTTATATATAGTACATAATTTTATGACCTTGCACGATAAATAACAAAGAAAGATAATTTGGGGAACTGTTAGCAAAAGTAGGAAAACTTTCGTTTTCATCATACAATACTGTTTCACGCAAATAAATATTAATGATATTAGGTCAATAAAATAAAAAAATACAATTCATTTCAAAATTTTTTATTTCATATCAATTTCATAGTAATTGATGGCTCATGCTAGATAACAAATGAATATCATCTGGTGACTGAGTTTTGAAAATTAAGTGTATTTTCATTTACAGCACAATAAATAAAAATCTAATGCAATAGTAGAAAGTCTTAAAAAACTGTAACAACCAACACTATAAAAACATGCAAATTAATTCATAACAGCATATTGAGCCTCATCCACCATTTCTGATTCTTCCTCACTTCTTTCTGGCAGTTTTAATGTTCCAACACCTAAATGTCAAACATTTAAGCAAGTAGTTTCGATTTTGCAGAGAATGCAAGATACCACACTAATACAGCTAATACTGCAGCCATGAAGTCTGTATTCACCCAAGGTCCTTGATAGGCTCCGGGATAATTGACTACAATAGTAACCAATGGTTTCACTGCAGAAGGATCTTCACCACTTCTTGCAGCTTTTCTTAAGGCTGCATACCCTTCTTCATCATACAAATTGACATTGTAATCACCACTTCTGGCCTTCTTCAAATCTTCAGTCCAGCTAACCTGATACTTGTTAGCTTCTGACAATCTGGCAGCAGGTACTGTTCTCCCATTTATCTCAGCATATAAGGGCAAACTATTTACCTTGCTGCTGCAAGATAACTGAAATTCTGCCACAAAAGCTATGTTAGTCAATACTGTAGCATCATTAGTAGTATACGCTGTAGCTGCTACCTGGGGATTGGTGCAAGTGTCAGCAACACCAAGAGAGAATATTGTTAATGTGCTTAACAGAAATAAAATATTCTTCACCATAATGATAATTTTACAAGCGGACGTCAGTGCACACAAGTAACCTAGGGAACAAAATCAATCTTACAGAACGAAGCAGATGTCTCCTACAAGTACCATAGAACACACGTGCTATCTGGGGGAAAAGCGCTACGAATCTTGACACGCAAGCACACGTATTATTCCCTCTCCACGGAACGGATCCTCCACACAACCAATCCCAATGTCCGATGCCACAACCACATAACCACACGTGCCACGTCGGCGACCACTGGCGACCACTAGCGTCCTCAATTGTTCATTGATTCTCAATTGTTTTTATTTAATTGTATGCGGAAACTCTAGAGTGCAGCACAGCGTGTTCAATTCATTCATACCACTACAGCCACATGAATTTTGTAATGGGAATTATTTCGCCTAATGTAAATAGAATCGAATTGCAATTGGCCTGTACCGTAAACTTGCGTAAATAATCAAATTTTTAATAGTGCCAGCTATTAAATATTTTTTTAGTTCTTCTATGTGATTAAATTGTGTGAAATATGAGTTTTAACTTACACTTCTGTTCTTATGAATGAATATTTCTATCAACTAAGTAGTGTTGTTTCATTGTGTAGTGTAAGCAGTTATTAAAAATTGATCATTTCATTATCTTCGTTTTTTTTTAAAAATGGTACATTTTCCGAAATATATGACAACTGTGCTTTGTATTCCCCGCTATCAAAAACAATTACCATATGTAATGACAAGTGTGTATTCGCAAATTGCCCGTTCGGAAAAACAAAGTAATGGTTTTGTAAAGGTAATTTGTTTGTATAAAATATGTTTCATTTAATTACATTCATTTATATTTAAATTTTCAGCGGAAGAGTTCAGAGTTTTAGAATTAGTTAAAAAAAGTGCGCAGAGAAGTGCTCGAAGGAAAGCTAAGAAAATAGAACTTTTACCCCCACGGTATGGCTAAGAATCCTCTAAGTCTAAATATATGTGCACATTGTAGAGTATATTCATGTCCTTCTGCTTTCCAGTACAAATGTAATGCCTGTGGACCAGGATTGGAGCAGTGTATGGCCTGGACCACGATCGTTCCATCCAGCCTCTGTCCCTTTACCATTACGTCAAGGATATAATAAAAAAGGAGTTTCTCCAGGGAAATATGCAAATGCAGAACTGATGAAAATTCCTAATTTTTTGCATTTAACACCACCTGCAATTAAAAAACATTGTGAAGCTCTCAAGAAGTTTTGTACACCATGGCCAGAAGAACTAAATGATAAAAATTGTGAGAAGCATTTTCCTGTTGAAGTAATAACATCTGACTACTGTTTCTCATCTCCTGATATTAGAGAGCCCATGGCTAGAATCGTAATTCTTAAGGTAAATATTTTATTATGCAAAATGTTTTCAAGAATTACAACGTAATCTGTTCAATGATGAAAGATGCAGTTAGTCAAATCATATTTATTTCTTTGGATGTGTAATAAGCAAAAGTAAACTACAAGGGAGTAAGTCTGATTCCTTCAATATCCTTGGCTTGTCTTCAACAATGTTAGAAAGTTGCCCTTTACAATGTGAACAATCTGGATAAAAACTACTCACATGACCGTAGCAGTTGACATCAGTTAATCAAAAACTTTTCTTATTTGCATATAAATACTTCAAAGAATATTTTTAAACTAGCTGCAGCTTATGTGAGGATCAGTGGTACCAAGGTTTTAATTTTATTTTTTCTTATTGCCATTCTTATTACCACCACTAAAGATTTTTTTAATTCCCTAATCAATATGTATATTGGTTGCACTGGCTTTCACAGTGAGTGTCCAATAGCTCTTGGCTGACAACAATAAACTTGATTGTCATTGTGGCCAACATTTCAACTATCATTAGAGGTGGTCAATGGTTAACAACAATAAACTTGATTGTCATTGTGGTCAATGGTTAACTTAAAAGCTTGAGGAGCATCTTTAAATTGGTTCCCTACCTCCTAAGAACTGCAGGAGATCTCCCTTTAATGTTTGGTACGAATACCCCACATCTCTGAGAGAGGTGAAAGCCAGGGGAACATTTTAATTTCTTTGCAGAATGGATGATTGATTTTTCTTTCTTGTGCTAATAAAAGTTCATATATCTTCACCTAAGACTTATCATACAAGTTTACTCTTGATCACAAAATCGAATCTTTTGAATATTACTTCTTATTTCCTTTTTTATGAAAACAATGTGAAGGGCTTTTGTTAAAAAAGTAAACTAATCTAGAATGTCAAAGTAACAATTTAATATGCTTTAAATTAAAAATTCTGCAGCACTAATGAATATTGCATTTTTATAAAAAATGTTTTTGGTAAGATAATACTGTATCGTATTGTACTATACTGATCTCCTCATAGGTGAAAATTAGTGTTGAATTTAAAATAACAAAATGTATCACAACTTTAATATCCACCAAGTGGTTTTAAATGTTCCAACGAGGTCATCTATTCTTCAAGTCTTCTATTGCAAAGTATGTGAATGAGTGTGGCCTGTCTACTTTCATAAAGGATATTTTTCATTGTTTGGGGAAGTTCATTGTTCTGTATGACTCTCTTGTGTAGTTGAAGACTAAATAAAGCTGCCAAGACTGCAAAAGCATAGGAGAAACATTGTTTGAGGATTACTATATAAATTAGTTAATTCGTTTTCTTGGCTGAGTAATTGGTGTTTTCTCTCCATTTTAGATTGGAACAAATGTGAATGCCCAAATCAGTCATGAATTCATTGGGAGTTAATCATGTTATACAGTATGTAGTTCATACTGGTGTTTTCATTGAGCATTTAGTTAGGCTAATTGCCAATAACCTCAGAAACTTGTCTCAAACATTTTTATGTTTTACATTAATTTTAATTTTTAGGTGAAGTTATCTGCATTAACACTTGATAAACATGCAAAAGATAAACTTTTGCGTTTGGTTGGAGAACGTTATGATCCTTCAACAGATATATTGACCTTAACAACAGATCGATGTCCTTTGAAGAAACAAAATTATGAGTATGCACTATATCTTTTAACAGCTTTATATCATGAGTCTCAAGTAAGTTTTTTTTGGGCATGATACAAGAATATATTTTTTTGTGAATAAATGTCATGTATTAATCATTTTTAACATTTTTAGAAAACTGAGCCCTGGGAAAGTGAGAAAACAGTAGCTGATATGGAGTATTATGACTGGGAACAAAATGTTTCCTATAAAAATGTATTGGGAACATTGAATTGGCCACAATCTGTAAAGGATACTGAAAATTTTAAACTCACTCCAGAAATGGAAGAATATAAGAAAGCAATTAGTGATTTAATGAATAAAGGTAAAAAAAGGGGAAAAAATATTTATAATTGCAAAACTTATATCTATATCCAAAAGTATAGGAAAGAATGTGTTTTCACGGTGTATTATACATTTGTTTCTTCTATTTCCTACAACAGCAGTGTATAAACACATATTGTGTTCCATATTCAGTTTCCTTGAAATATTATAAAGGAATAAAATATTATTATATTTTAGTTGTGATTTTAAAAGAATGAAAATATGATTTAGCTTAAGTATATGAAATTTATATTGAAATTGCCTCTCCAATTGCATTTATCTTGAATCTCTTAATAACTCACTTCTATTTTATTACAGGAGAAGATCTTTACACCATCAGTAAATACAAAGAGGCTACTAAAAAACTGTTGAATCTACCTGAATTCCTACCACTTGAAAACACGACAGCCTAAATTACATGAAATTAACATAGTTTGTTTTGTAGATAAGTTGTTTAATATGGATGCTAACAGAAAAAGAACAGAAGTAATAAAATTGTTGTCATATATTTTTCTTTTGTTTTCTTCCTACCTCAAATATCCTTATAAAGCATTTCTTTTCCTTTAGTAATAATGATTGATGCAAATGAGTGTATGAAACTGGGTATGTAATGTGTACCATGTCAGGACTTGGCTGAGATAAGTGTTCAACTTTCAAAATTGAATTTCAAAGGAAGATAATATTTGTTTCACTTAATAACCTTCTTTGTGCTTTGAGGTCATTGTATTTACACGGCAGCATTTCACCTACTTACAATCCTGCCTCTTCTGACAGTCTCCAAACCTCTCCATTCTTCTCTGCCAGAGGAGCAGAACAATAAAGCTTGAGTTCATCTGTAATGATCTTCAGTTGCCACATCGATGGTTTCTGGGAACATGACAAATGGCTGCTACCATATAAAAGTGCTTGTGACTGGGATGTACTGCTTAGTCTCTTGCGAAGTGAGTGAATGTGAACTTGTCCGATGTTTCTAAATAACTTCCTAGTTCCTGGATATCAAGCATCGTTTTGAGGTAAAGTTTGGACAGAACTCTTCTTCCATAGTTGTTAGTGGAGATATAGCAGCTGTAGTAAGTTTTATACATTTAAACTGCAAAACTAAGGGTGAATATTAAATATTAATTATATACTAACATTTCGAATTTACACAAATTTTTATTTATAAAGAGAAAAATCATGAATAATCTGTTGAGTATTTAAAGATTTTAATAATCTTTCACAGTAACTTAAGGCATGAATGTCAAACTGAAATGTGAGTCAAGATTATTTGTAAGTTTGTGACAGTTTCTTGTTTAGTGACATAAAATACATCAAATTTTGTAATATCAAAATTTTCAGAGCAACTTGTTGATCAAAATAATGCTCTAAATATTTTGTAGTTCACAACGCCAATGCAATTATTTAAGCTACATGTTTAATGCTCCATGACAGCTCGGCTGGTAGAGTATGGAGAATCAGACCAATCATGAAGATCAGTAGACCATAACAAAATAAGTGATATGACCTCATTTGCTTCTTTTCTTCACATAAAAACTTCAGTTTATCTTTACTAGGAAAAATATTTAACATTTTGATCCACCAACTTGTAATTACATTAATATTTGAATACCATTATCATGCTTTTTTAAATTACATTTTCAGGTTATAAATGTTCTGAAGATTTAAAACAGAAGAAATTTATTGAAAGTTAGTGTTCAAGTGTTTCATAAATTTAAAACATTGTTCATACGAAAAGAGAAGTCACTTCATTAATTTTCTTCATTTGTACAATTTTAAATTTAAAATGAGGGAATAATGAAGTAATTGTGAATTGTATGAAACTCAAAAATGTGTGCCTTAACCAATTTATCTTATAAATGAATTAATTTTAATAAAGGACAAGTCCTTCCACATAAGTTTTGGTGTTATTTTAAAATATCCACCTTTACAATTTATGTTAAATTGTCTCAATTCAGGATTCATTGCTATTTACTTTGAATAATTATCATATTCTACTAGACTTGAGAGATAAAATTCCTAGTTAAGTGTATATATTATATTTTTTGTAGGTGCAGCATGCCATTTCTTGTAAGTGTAATTATTATAGTTCTGGCTATTTCATTTCAAATAGCATTAGGGGAAGAAGCTTCTGAAAACTCTAGTGCTTTGCCATCACTAGTGTCAGGAATGCATGATGTTGTTCTCCACACTGTTGCTTGGTGCCCTGAAATTTTTGGGTTCCCAGCAAATAATGATATTGAACAAAATATGATATGTAAAGTTCTTTTAAAACTTCAAAATCTGTACAAAGAAGAACGCATTCAGCGAGCCTATTATGGAGGACCTGCTTATCATACGTATGTGTAAGTTTGCATTTAGAATTTGATCAAAAGAGTAGTTACTCCTTAATAAATTTTTGAAGTCTTCCTTGCATTATGTCAGGTCTGGATTTGAGCCAATGACTCTTCTTGCTGGACTAGCATTTTTGGCATTTCTACTGCAGACTTTGCATGCACTTCTTTATCGGGCGCCTGCTACAGCCACATTAGCTCCGGTTTCCATATCAAGAGGATCTGTTGAGCCTGAATCAAAGATAACTGATACAGTTTTGTCTGCTCTAGAAAAATATGTAAGTATAAAAACGATGATTACTCAATTTATTTTAGAAGATTGATTTAATGAATTCTGATTTTGCTTTAAGGGAAACAAAATAAGTTGCCTATGTTACATGCGTTTTTAAACAAATAAAATTCATAAGCATGAATATTTTCCAGGACACAATGAATGAGAAAAGATCTTTAGGTGGTGGTGGTGATGATGATGATGCTACTGTGCTCTGGCCACCAATGATAAAAAAAATTTACAACACATTATCTACCTATTGGAATAAACAAAATTCACTTTGTAAGCATAATGTTCTTTGCCGATTGTTGAGACGGCAAAACCACAATTAAGTACATGGCAAGATTAACTCTGAAATAACTTGTATGACAAGAAGATTTACATTTTTTCTGCGTAATTGTTGAGACTTTTTGGTAATTATGGAAAGAGTATGTATGAAAGAAAAGTATGGTGATAGTGAGCAATGAATTATCATGAGCAAGACAGTTCCCTGATCCGTCATGTTTTATTAGTGGATTTGCTAAACAGCAATGTTAACGGTTATGTTCAAATCTATTTCGTACCACGTATTTGTGAATCTGTATTCATTAACAAACGTAATTACCTTTCAACAATAAGTGGATAATCAAGTGTTGATTTGTCATAAATACAGTAATCCATTACAAAAGATTATCATTATATCATTCTGTTTCTCCCATTTATACAATTCAATATGAAGAAAAGCTTTGTGAAACAGCTTGTGCTTGTGTCTGCTTATTCTAAAATTTTGTTATGAAGACTGTAAACAAAGTTTGAAATATAAGAAATCTAACCAACTAAAACTGATTTATGATTTTTTTAATGTTTTTCAAAAATGGATAGTTTCAAGAAAGCAAGTTTGTGTGTGTGTGTGTACAAAGTTCCAAATGTGAACAGAAATCTTAAATTCAAGCAATTACTTTACATCATTCTACTTCAAAATATTCACTTGCACTTCAGTTCAGGTATTTATGGTTTCAATGAGTTCTTTAGATCACACATCTTACATGATTAATCACAAGTCTACTTGTTGACATCGATACTCTACTGTACTTTGCACCTTTCCTTCATCTGAGCTTTCTGAAGAAAAATAAAACAAATCACTTTCCTAAAAGGTTATGAATACTAGTCTTTTTAAATTTTCAAGTCAATTTCAATTTAAAAAAAATAGTCATTCATTTCATGTGATCCTATGCTTATGCCCACCTACCATGTACACTGCATTACATATGCACAAAAAAAAAATCCAAATAGTACATGTGAATCAATATTTGAAAATCATTCAAAAAGTACAGGTACTTGCACTTGTAATATATGTATCTTTGTCAGGTCACATATTATATTTTACACCATACCTTTTCAATTTTAGTTGTAAAGATAATATGCTTGAAAGATAGCAACAGAAACAGAAAGGCATGTTCGATTGCAGAAATACTAACGTAAAATTCATTATAGAAATAATAGATTTTGTGGATAAAAATGATTTATGTACTTGAAATTGACAGTCTACCATAAGAAACAAGTCTAATTGCCCCAACCATAATGGTAGTGGCAGTTATTCTAATCACATTGATGGTATTTTAACTTCTCTAGTGGTGGGGCTTTGAGTAATCACCACTTCATTATCCTAAAGAAATCAGCCTGTGTTTCATCATTCTTCCATTTTAGACAAAGTAGCTCTTTTTAACAGTAAACAATAGTGACACACTTCCAGTCTTTTCTCAAGTAACATCATTCATTCTAAAACAGAAAAGTCACAAATTCACCTTGGCCAGGAGTACGTAATGCATTATTGATTTCGGCCAAATCCATATCTAGCATTCAGTTTTACTTGCTTATTTCCTTTAGGATATTTATGTCAGTTGAAGCTATAAAATTTGCAATATCAGACATTCGATTTAAGAAAAATATAAAACAACAAAACTAAGTTTACTGCCCTGTTTTCACGCTGGCATGCATAAATAGGGATTTCAAGAAAACAAATACTGTAATTTTCCACAATACTTCATAAAGAAACTCACACAATCATCACAGTCAAATAATTCTGGAAATTTCTTCCATTTTGGCATGCAGTTTCATTGTGCAATATAATATTACATCATATATCAATATGTACATATGTATTGGTAGTAATCATCAACTTCCGACAGACATGGATGCCTTTATTGGTGTATGTTCTCTGCAGGAGTGGGTTTGAATAACACACATATATTTTCACTTTCTGGTAGACAAATGCACATCCCCAAGTAGGCCATTTGGTAATACACAACTAAAAATCTTTTTGCAATTGCTCAGGAAAGCTCAGTATTTTGGCTTCTCTAATAATGACTGGTAGTCTACATTTCAGTCACAAGCAAAAGTGAATAATTATTTCTTTCATAGTTGTAATTTGTATTTCTGTTAAACCCAAGATAAAAATATTTCAATTACACTGCAAAATGCTACTGTACAGTTACATTGTAGAATCACAACCATTGATTAATAAAATAAAATTGGTCATTGTGGGTAGAGAAACAACTAGTTATGCCAATGTTTCAAAATATTTCATTTCTTCGTCAGGGCTAGAGTATAAAAAATGAACAGTGCACGAGGACAACTAAACATTTCAATACTTTGATTCATTAATTAACAAACAAGAATATAAACAACTACACATACATAAAAACATATACACACATAAAAACTACTGCTGGCACAACTAATTGTTTCCCCACCCACAATGACCAATCCCATAAACCAATTTTATTTTATTGTCCAGTTACAAATGAAAACTCTTGGTCCAATTAATAGTTTTATTTATTTATGAAATATACAGGGAATACATAGTTTCAGACTACATAAAATCTCTCTCTATAAAGTTAAAAAATAATTTCTATTTTATATCACCAGTATTTGTACATATTTACAATGTTTTGAAAATCATTATAATATTTACACATCAATAAAATTCTTCTAAAATTCACATCTTTTCAAAAGGCAATATAAAACTATATGAAAAAATGTAATCATATTTAAGTTTGAGAAAAAGGTAAGCTTAGGTACCACCACTTTAGAGTGGTATAGACTTTCCACTAAAATATAGAAATGGAGTGACTCAATATACATATCTTCAGCACTACAATACTTCTCAACAATATTTACAAGCATATCTTCTTGACTTGTGTAATCACAGGAGCCAATCTGAATTCGTTAGTCATCAAAATATCTATAAAAGAAGAAGTTGAAATATATGACAAGCTACAACTTAATATTAAAAATGTCCATAAACTTGCACATTTCACAAGCATTGTAACTTAACCTATTATCTTATAGGACAATTTGTGAAATGTTGCAAGTGTTTTTTTGAGCAGCAAATACCAACAAAATGATAACTGTTGGGGCTTGTACTGGTTTTTCGGCCTACAATTTATTACTTGTACTTAAAGAGTCTGTATGACAATAAAAAATAATGATCTGTGAATAATGGTAAAATAATGGCATCCACATTGACAAAAGAATCATAGAGAAGTTAAGGAATCCAAACATGTAAGATCAAAAAAATCAATCTGCTACTTCAGGTTGGCATTCAAACATTTTACATAAATGCAATGTCTGCCTGCCTTAAGAGGCTGGGAGCACTGCACCAGTATGCAGAGGCCAAGGCTGTAGCATTTAATCCCATGTAAAGCCTAGTGAATCTAGTTGTAAGGGATATTAACTTCTCATACCAATACATACATCCTATTTGCATCATATGATTATAACAATACAATCGTCATGGACTGTGTGTTTCTGAGTGTATCAATTAATCCTCGTGATAACCTGCACCATCATTCATACAGTGGAAGATGTGACTGGTCATCTGCCTATAAAAGGAAAGGACAAAGGTGTTTGCCTATTTGCTTTTCTAGGCTCCATCATGCATGGTTCATATCATCCATTGTATCTAGATATGTTTTTTTTAAGCCTCAATATAAATAGAAACTAGGCATTACATCAGATTAAACAAAAAATCTAGTCCTTTACAATAAAAATTGGACTTCACATGATAATGCTGTGTAAGCACGAAGAATGTTTTGACTCATTCATCTTCAATAATGTACCAGGCTGTATTCACATAAAGTAAAACAATTATGCAGAGGAAAACAAAAACAAAATACACTACTTTTTCAAACATATACAATACCTTCAAGTCCTTGGTAATAAGGTAAGATAATTATTTTAGAAGGCATTACTGTTTCCTCATTAACCATCACTGTGTAAAATTCAGGTAGTAGAATTTCTTGAACAGCTCTATTTTTAAGTCTTTATGAGAATCTTGAGGAAGATAGAAAGAACCTTTTTGCTCACTTTAGAGCTCTTGCCTAGTTAACTACTCTCTCACTAATGCATTACCCTTAAAAACTATCAATTGTGCTTCACATGCTGGAAGGTAACTTGCTATTCTCAAATCTCAAATCCAATCTTCCTTCCTCTCATGATACATAAAAATTAAAATAAAGGAGAATGTTAAACCAGTTTCTGAATTTAACAAAGTAAAAAACTTCTGGAGGCTAAGAAGAAGTGTTTTTTGGTAAACAAGCAGTTAATTCCATTATGTTTATAAATTATCTAGACCATAATTGTGAATTTAACACTTCAAGCAACTGGAGACACAGTGAAAACTTTGTGACTTATTTTAAATAATCTGTCAACAAATTTAAAAAGTCCTACATTTGTCAGTATTTTATTAGGTTGTCAATTATATATTACAATGGATCATATTTCCCAAATCAGACTTTCTTTAACATATAACACTTGTGATACTCATTCACTAATAATATACATATATATTTTATTATTAGTAATATTCAGTGGAATTGTAAAGTAATTTCTTGGCAAAAACATCACAAGTGGTGCATTTACCTCCTTACATTATTTTTAACTTTGCAATTCCCAAAAATTCTAAGAATTCAACAAAAATTAGGCCTATGGTATTTTTAAGCATCTGTGATGAGCCTACTTGAACAATATAATTTATCATTAAGCATTTCACCATCACGGTAGAAAATAAGTTATTATAAATAATTCATCAGCATGTGGCTCGAATGGAACGTACCAACATTAATATTATAAATCATTTTCATAATTCTTAAAAATTATAAATTTCCTACAAACATTTCATTGCCATGTGCCCGAACAGAACGCAGAGCAGGGAAGTTTAAAGGATGTTGACATCTGCCTTTCCAAATGACGTTCTCGGGGACATGCCTCAATAAGCAGCAGGGTATATCAAGAGACCTCCCACTGACACACACAGTTCTATCTGTAGAGTGCATCGCCACCCGCTCGACAGACGCAAAGGAAGAAGACAAATGACAAGGCAACTACAAACAACAAGATGCCCGCCGGAGAACTGGAGGCGATGGTAAGAAGCAAAGAGCTGATATGAGGGCACTCGACATCCTCGCCATCGCTCAATGTCATTTCCTTCTCTCTCTTTCTCGTATCTCCCCTATCATCCCTGGTGTTTCTATGTATAGTAACTTCAGTAATGATTAAGCAAATTAAACTTAACTTAATAACCACATCATGACTATTTCTTCTCCAACCATAACTCCCTTCCCCTTCCGGTCACTGATTATTTCTCGTGCGACAACCTCTCCTATGTGAATTACGCTCATTAAACAGCATTCGCATGGACGGGACGTGACACATCCTACACAATATCTAAGGCAAAAATGTAAAGAATTTTGATTCTAAAAAATTGCATTTAATTCAAGCAAAAGTACGGAAAAACTACTAATTCCCCCTCCCTCCAAAAAATTGTTTTATAACAGATTTCATAATGGAAAAAATCTATTTTCAATACTGTACTTTTAATTAATCTCAATTATTTTCTATTTTCAAAAAATACAGTGTGTTCACTGAAAATGGGACCATTCCTTTTATAGCATTCTTTGCTAACCTGAGAAAAAAATTGGAACTGCTTTTGAGAAAATAATTATTCAAACTTGCCTATATTTCACATAAAATTACACAAAAACAACTCATTTTCCAAAAATTGAATTACATAACCTTATTTAATAATATCTTAGAAGAACAGATTTTATTCAGGAAAAAAATCTATCTTCAATATTGCAGATGTAGGAAGAAGACGTCGAAACAATTTTTAACTTTTGCAATTTTCAAAAATTCAAAGTTCAACGGAAATGAGACCTAAGCCATTTTTTAAGCTACCTTTACTCTGAGGAAATACTTCAAAACAAAAATTGGTGCCGTTCTTAAGAAAATTTTGAAAATGGCGAGGTTTCTTGAAGAGTATTTCTCAAAATTAACATACCCATTTCGTTCTGAATTTCTTCTAATTTGATGGGGGAAAATCAATTTTGGAGAAAATTGTCAGTGGTTCAAGTGCTAGCATTGACCAAAAGCAGAGATAGACAGATGTTTTGTCCTCAACTAATTTTTTGGTATCAAGGACCCACTGAACGTGAATTCTGATTACAGTGTCAGAGGAAGTTATATAGCATATACAGGAACAATATTTATCAATTTCTTTGATATCAGGACCCTACAGTGCAATCTTATGTTTTGAGAAACTGCCAATTTACCATACATTACATTATCCTCTACTACATAAATACGTAGCACCTCAAGGAAGTAAAAATGAGCACATTCCTTAGTATTTTAGTTCTTATTGCTATATCTATCCACACTAACGTTTTTGAGTTTATTAGTTCAACCTTTCTTCAACCAACACATTTAATTTCAAGTAATTGGATAGAAAAATTAATCGTGATTGATAGTAATTTGATAGATTTGATAAGAAAAAAAATTCTAATAACGTAACCACATTGCTACATAAAGACTTAACAATGTAATCAAGTTAAAGGTTGCATATCTATCTTTTCAATAATCTAAAGAAAGTGGATAAAGCCAAAAAGTAATTAGGTTATTACTCGCAAATTCATTATGAATGATAAGAAAAAAAGAACACAAAATATTGACAATCTTATAATTTACACATATGACATTAATACAAGTTCATTGTTGCAGAAAAATTTAGGAAGCATGTTAGTTCTTATGTACAATGCAATAAATATTACAACACACAAAATAATATTACAATACACAAAAGAATATTAATTATTATATAAAGGTTTGGTTCAATTTAATTTACAGATTTACATTAGTTAACAGACTTGGCTGGGCAGAATATTCAAAACAACATACTTTCAAAAAAGCCTTTAAAAAAAAATTCAACTTCATAAATTCTAAAAAGTATGTCTTTCTTCCACTCCTGTATGGCTAAGTTGTTGCGGCCCTGTGTCACTCAATGAATACTTTTAAACCTTACATAATTCTCATACACTCAATTATAGGGGCAATGGACAATTTTAGGAATCTCATATGGATAAAATTCAAAATCAATTATTGAGCTCTTATAATTCACAGCCAACTATATGAGCATATTTATTCATGAATTCGAAGTTTTATTTGCCGCCAATCATACCATAACAAGAATGAAGTTTACTATATTAAAATTCTGTCACTTGTGTGAAGTATCACATAAACCTTCCAAATCCAGTCTGTTTGAATTATGTGAAATACATACAAAAAATTCAAGAATTTCACATAACAGGTTTATCATATTATCTTGGGTATATACACATTCATTTACCATTGAAAGAATTATTCACATGGCATGTACATAAATGCAATTAGACTCCCTTTCCATTGCTTACACTTTAAGACTTTTTAAAACGTAACTATGCATTATAAGTAATTATGAAATAATAACATGAAATTATCTTTACAATGTACACCTAACAACTTTTACTGTCATGTTTACTTGCCCACACAAAAGTGGAGCCTTTTCTCTTTACTTCATCAATAGATATTTCATATTTACACGTTTTCAATTTCAGTTGCACTTACCAGCTCGAACTCTAGGAGAAATAAGTGGAGAATTTCTTTTCAGAGTTTCTATTGTTCTGTTTTCTTTCAATTGTGTTCTAAGTGAATTTCTTTCTTGTAAAGATCCATTCTTTAGGCCAGAATTACTTTTTGAGACTGGGACTGGAAGGAAAATATGTAAATAAATAAATATATTGTACTTCTATCCACAAATTACAATATTGTTACCATTAATAAAACTATTTGAGTCTGAGAGTGGAAAAAAGAAAGAAAACAATATCCACAAAAAATAATATCTTTACAAATAAGACTATAAGCATATAATGTAAATCATAATACCACAACTCATGATATGTAACTCTAGAACTCCTTTCTTAAATTTTTTTTATGATACACATATGTTTCCATACCAGAGAGTATCTTTTTTTTTGGGTATACTAATTTGGCTCCCAACCTGTACTGACCAGTGTATACCTTTGCAATACATATCTTGCACTTTCCCAATACTAGGGGGAGGGGGGGGGGGAGGGATTACCTGTAACTTACAAATGCCGAAGTGCATGTATTTGCAACTGTGTACTAAGATAAAGTTAAATTTTAGTTAGCTAGTAAGACAATTTTTGAAATTCAATTTACAATATTTTCGAGTATATCAACAACTCAACTTTTGTTAAAATGTTACTTTTAATATTCTTAATATAATATTTCCTTTCTACTATTAGGAAATCGAAAAATTAAAAAATTTCAAAGGAATGTTCCTTGGGTGGTGATAGATGTCTGCAGGCAATATGTTGCAAGTTTGAATAACTAGCCGATACCAAAAGAAATAGAAAACTAAGATGAGAATTCTGTACCATCCTGTAGCACCACTTGTTTTTACTTTTGTTAATTTCAATAAGTTTATTAATTATATTATTTGTATTATCTCTTTTTGTATTTTATTTATAGGCTGACAATGACTGTAAAGCCATCGTCAAAATCTACTATGTAAATAAATATTGGAAGTTGATGAAGATTACTTATTTCACACGTTTTGGTTGCTGATGCACTTGCCTCATAGGGTGTACTTGAATAAAGAGGTAAAATACAATAAATACATAATATGGGAACTTCGACTGGACTGAACTGGAAGCAAGCATCTCTCAGTTGAAAGTTACAACGTGAATTGTTTTTTCAAAGCACGAAAAACTAAAATTACAAAATTACCACTTGTCAATCCAATTACTCACAGTACTTTATTTATCTCTGCAAATTCCTTCAGTCACGTATTTTAATTTTGTTTATCTATAACTTGATCTTCATAAAATTATGTTAACAAATATTCAATAGTTACGACTGCATTACTTTCTATTATTCTGTATATTCCGTGTATGTTATTTTATTATTTTCTTGTATAAAAATGATGTATTACTTTATTTGAATGTTATAGAGTTTTATATGGTTATTTCAGGGAGACACACAGGTTCTCATATTCTTGCAAATAATCTGTTTTATTTTTGTTATACAAAAAACCTGAATAAACATATAAGTTATCCAGAATCGAAAACTTGTTAATTTATTACACCAATGTGATGAAACAGAGTATAACAACCAAAACATACAAATATTCTGGTTAACAATAAAATTCTCACTCACCTTTTGGAACAATCTTGTTCTTGTCTGAGAGAACATTGTACTGAATTTTGATTGTCGCCCCAGGTCTGATTTTGAATTTATCAGGCTGAACTTGAAGCTTGTCTTTGAGAGTTGAGTTAGTAACTGGTTGCCTTCCAAAGCCAGTGGTACTAGGTTTTCGGCATGAACCTGCACTCATTACCATGCTTCTACTAGAAGAAGCACTTCTTATTTTAGGTAAATTTGATCGAATCATTTGAGGTTTGGGCTTGATCACTGAGGATGAACAAGTCTGAATGCTGTGAGACGAGTCTTTTCTTCCTGATGAATTAACACAGATTGCATTGGAGCTGAGACCAGGGGAAGGAGTATCCTTTGTGAAAGTAGTATTGAGAGAAAGAGTGTCTGGAGAGGACTCTGAACAATTTTCAGGTGTCTTCTCTTCATTAACACATTCACTTGTCTGGGAATCAAATGTAGTGTTAAGTGCACTTGAGCTCACTTTATGTTTCAAAACAACAGAATTGGGAGTTTCTTCATGGACAGTTTCAAGGCGTGTCACAGATTTTGCAATACAGTCTTCACAGTCCAAAAACGGATCCACTGAAAAAGTCTTATTAAAATCAGCTTTTGAAGATGACTCTAATGAAGGAATTGCTTTCTGGATGGGATTTTGTTCTTTACAAGGTGAAACATTCTCACAATCATCCCCATCAGGTGAAAGATACTCTGCAATACGACAAAGGCCCACTGAAGGAGTTGATGGGACACGATAATTATCACCTGGTGGACTTGCATCTTTAACAGGGCTGGAGAGACAGGCACTATTCTTGAATGACACATCTTCAGGAACTACTTTGGCACCCAAATCACATTTTTGGGGAGAGCATTCTGCTCTAGAGTCATCCGAAACAAAGGATAGATCCATTACCTTCTGCAGCATGGTGTATTCACAAGGTTCATCCCCCCAACTGACACCTTTTATTCCTGAAAGTTGTTGTACAAGACTCTGAAACAAAGAAACAAAACTGTTTATAATACACTCCATTCAAACTTCAAACCATTATTTTTACTAAATACAGCATTACCCCCGAATATTCACATTTCCCCCAATTAATAAGGTACATTTGGAATAATGACTTCAGAAGACAGTGAAGAGGTATAGGTATGTGTTACAGATAATATCAGAATCTGGGCAATTTGTGAATTAGAAAATGTTCACATTAACAAAAATGCATGCTTTAAGTCCAAAGTAAGAACTGCTTAGAAGCATACTTTGACTTTAAGCAGGCTAAAGTGTAAATTTGCTAACACAACGTGATTAGGGTAGGTGAAGTACATTACGGTGATGAGGAATGGTCAATATTACATGATAACAGGAATTAATGTTTGTTTGAAATCTCTTAGTGAGAGACAAGGTGTGTAATTTTGATTTCCACTGTAAGAAATGAAAATTCCTATTCACAAATTACCACAAGTTGGAGTGATGAAGCTCTGCCCTATGGAATTTACATAAAACAACCAAAAGTTTGTGCTATATAACTCGACCAAGCGAAGAATGAAGGTGGTAATTGCAGTGTGTGACGGAACTAACAGTTTTCGGCACAGGTGAGACACTTCGCGGGCAAGAAAGATGACTTTCTACTTTAAAAATTACCACATCAGACGCAATTGATAAAATAACAATTGAAGACTGGAAAAAAGCTGTCACTCACAAATAAAATAGCAAACAATATTGAGATGGGGATGCTTTGCTTGAAAACGCTGTTAATGACCTTGTACTTAATGTCGGTTCGGAAAGTGACACGGCCACTCTCTCAGACACCAGCCAGGAAATTCTTACAGCATCAGACACAGATACTGCTTCTACGGCATCAGCTGATAAAATATAACTTCAAAGCCATTACGCAATATTTGCACTCACTATTTTATTTTTGTCACCATAAGTTTGCTTTTGCTTTTTACCTATCAATTACAAGAATATAAAAAAAATCTGTCTTTTATATCAAATTTTTATTACTTTTTTGTTTTCTTCAAAGTAGTGGTAGTAGCTTCTTACATAAAAAATAATTTTATTTGATATATTCTGAGAAACTACTTAAGTTAAATTAAACGATTTATATATATGTTGCATACACAGGACTCTGAACGTTTAGGTCACCCATTCCTTATCACATGAGTTGCTAAGACATAGGTGAGAGACCAGCACACAAAGAAAGGCCATTAAGGAAAAAAAAATTAATAAAAAGAAAGGTGACATATGAAATACAGAGCATGAGAATGGAAGATTGAGAAAGGAATATACGAGAGCCTACTCTGCACCCCCTAGTCAGGATGTGGACTGACCTACCTCGACAAGGACATGCTTTTCATTAAATACTTGGCTGACTGGGAGACACCGTATCCCGGGCACAGGTGACACACTTTCACCTGCCATTCTGCAACCTTCCTCAGGGCAAAATGCATTTCGCATTGGGAAGATCACAGAAGAGCAGTTGAAATGTTGGCGCCTATGCCTTAGGACATTGTGTCTCCCAGATAGCCAGGTAATTGATGACACGCCCAAGCCTATCCTCAAGCTTTAAGTTCTTGACTGATCTCCCAACATGTGTGGTAGTATACTGCATGTAAGCGAGTGTGTGTGTAAGGGGACATGAGTGAAGAAGTGAAAGATTGCATCTGTTAAAGTGGAGTTGTGGCATTCACTTGGTACTGATCAGATAGACCATCGTAAGATGCCAATCTAAGCAGCCAGCAGTTAGAACTTTCCTCTAGACAATGTCAATTCAACAACATTCAACCTATCTAGTGTCAAAAATTGATTCACAGCACTCAAACCCTACGCCCTTTAAATCAGCAAAAATATTAATAAGAACGTTTTAATTTTTCATTCATTTTTAAGACAACGTACCTTAATGGTCAAAACCATTCTTCATAAAGTAAAAGTAACACATAAAAATAGAATATTATAACAATTAATATACCTAGAAGTGTTACGAGTGTTATTACTGCAAAGGCCAAAAGTTAAATTTCGATGGGGCAGTGAGAACACTAATATTTCATGTCAATATTTCAATTCAGCATTTTGTCAGTCACCATAAAATATCTCGATTTATGCCAAAATGTATGATCAACGAGCCAGAATACACTACAGAGAGACTGACCCTATAGTTCCGCTCTTGTTCAATGCTCTTCAATGTCGCCATGTTTTGCAGTAAAAACATGAGAGGTGCCTGATGGTGGCATGATGATTGTATCAGATCTTATTTCTATAATGTTGTCTTTTTGTTTATCTATATTAAAAGTATATTAGTGTTTAGAATAATAATATTCACAATTCCCGAACACTGTTTCAGTATGTTTGGCAAATATCTAAAAATAAAGTCCTCAAACAACAAATATATCATTTTCCAAGATCGCCACCTTACTTGTGATGTTTGTTTGCTTCTTATTACAATAACATTAACTTTCAGGCGTTATGCTAATTACAATAACATTTCAAGAGATACCATTATGACAATAACCAATGCAGAAACCAATGTGTATTTAAAGTTTTTTCATTTATTCTCCCAACACATTGTCATTCTGTTTTTAAACGATTGGGTTTTGGTTGAGGAAGACAGAGTATGAACGTTCACCGACCACATCAGCTGCTTATGATTGGACAAACAGTAGCTTGCTGCTTGGCGAATGCTGAATTTGTGGAGTCGCTTGTTTATTAAGATTCACATCATTTCAAAACCTCGCTACAGATCACGTACAGAAAATGTATTAAAATAGTTTAGCTAAGAACCACAAATGCGCAGAATGAAAGCTTACCAAGTACTCTTCTTTCATCTGGTCAGTTACCTTTCCAGAACCATTGAGAACAGAGTAATAATAATCCATAGATTTACATATTTGAGTAATAATTCTGTCTGAATTGGTCATTTCATGCTGCTGTTTCAATAAAAGGTCTTTGTAGTATTTTACTTGCATCTCGAAGTCGTTCTCTTTCATCTGAAATGTAAAAAATCATCCTAAGAAGTAAATTATTTTAATTGTAACAAGAAAACTATTTCAGGTCTTGTTTTTGAATATTCTTGTATTCAAGTTCATGGACATATCTTATAAAGAAACTTCATTTTACGAATATATCCCACTGACATAAGGCACACATTAAACTTGTTTGAAGCCATTTAAAGCGAAAAATTAATATGAATGTAGACCAATAAACTAATGCTATTATTCCTCGGTAAATTTGTACTTTATAAGGGGCATTGCAATTCTAACTGATAGCACTGTATTGCAGAACAATGTGTTTTTGTATTGTATCAGTTTAGCAGCATAAAAGTAAAGGTAACCCAAAACAACCTTGCTTTTGGAAATTGCAAAATTCCAGCCCATTGTTATGCTAAAATGCTTTTACAGTCTAGTTGACTCACTTCACTCGCACAGTTAATACTGAGGCTCTAGGCTTCAACCTCTCTGACTAAAATAAAACAATCTTCTAACGCAAATTAACCAACACATTTTCATTTCAAAATACACATGAAGGGATCCTGCTCTCTTCACCCTTCCCAGCATCCACAGAGTGGCGAATTTTAAGTGAAGTAGCCCACTTAAACAAAAGATCAACCTGGTGTGTGTGTTTTGCACAGTCCACACAAGTTACAAAGTGCTGTTTTTCATATTTCTTGGCATATTCATAGTTCTCACAGAAAAACTGCAAATGAGCAATTTCAATTGAGTTTTTAGAAATCAATTTACACCTCTTATCACACTTCAAAGAGCAATAAAACATAAAACTTAAAATGGAAACAGAATATAAAAGGAGACAAAATATATAAGTAGTTAGATTAATAGTTAATTAGTTACCCCACCTTACTAGTCCTCAATGTGTAATGAGCAACCATTAACAAGCATTAACTCATTTCCTACCTTATTCATACTCGCATACCAGCACTGTAAATATAGTATATCTTATTTCAGGTAGTGAGGTAGGTGGAAGTGTATGTGTGCATATGTTTTTGTTGTTTTTAAATAAATAAACAATAGTACCTTTCCTGAAAAGTGATCTATATCCTTCTGAAGTTCTTCTATTAGACCTTTTGCTTTAATATCTTTCAATGCTACTTCCCGTAAATTCTTTTTCTCTTTCAGCAACTTCTGAATCGATTTCACTTTCTCTTTGTATACTTTCCTTTGAATTTTTAGCTTTGCTATAGAATCATCCACTCGTGACTGACTCTGAAAATGTTAAAACAGTGCACAAATCAATAAATTGCGAAGAATAAACAAAAAGTCTAATATTCAATTATAAAATGAAACATTACCTTTCCTTCACCCAACATGTATTCAAATATCTGAAATCTTTCACTTATTACTTGCTTTTGATAAATTCTCCAGTCAGTTGTTTTCATTTTTACTTGATACATCAATAATTCTTTTCTGTATTTCCCTTCCAATTCATATAAGCACCGTAACACTTGTCTACCTTTTGCAATGTCAGGACATGACTCGGAATCAAATCCCTTCCTATCACTTTGATTAATTTTACCTTCTTTCAAACTCTGAATTTCATTTTCTAAATCAAGATTTCTCTGTTTTAATTCCTCAATAACTTTTTTATACTGAGCAACAGACATATCCACATTCATAAGATTCCTGCGAACCTGAAGAAAAATAAATAAGAATTTAATGTTCTTTAATCAACAATAAAAAATAAAGTCAAAAAGAGTAATTAGTTATGATCGACAAGTACTTATTTTTCTACAGATTAAGGAAAGGGAACCATATGACTATATACACCTATAAAGCAATTGACGCCCCCCCCCCCAAAAAAACAAGAGTAAAATGAGGTGAGCCACCAGGCAGAAGAGAACAGAGAAACAAAGACCAAACAAATGCAAAGAAATTATAATTTATAAGAAAAGGTGGATATTCCAGCACAGACTTGGTTGTGAGCGAAGTGAGATGCACATTTGTCCCCTGGTATCATCCTCACCACTAGTTGTCATCAAACGACAAACCCAAGCGTAAGAAACATGAAACAGAAATGGATAGGGAGTTAATAAATATTTAACATAATGATATTAAATTGAATTATTTTTTTATGTCCAGGGTACAATGCCTTTATATCTTCTATTTGTGTCTTCGATTTAATCTTCTACAGTTGTGCTTCTAAAGAGAGCAGTTCATCAATGACATTCGGCAAGATACATCATCATATCCTTTGCGACTTTACTTTTAAAGACAAGTTTCATCGATTCGCTTGCCAGATTCAAGTCATGGCGAGGCTCTGGCCTTCAGCCCTCACATCGACTATAAACAACCTTGAGTCTATCCACTCATAATTACTAATTCACTTTCTAAGAAAGCACTATAAAGGTTATGTTCAATACCCTGCATTATGTCACTACGGTGACAGGCGAATGAACATCTCACAGCGCATAACCCAGTTTTCACTAGAATAGCTGAAAAAGTTTATGCATGTTCTGACTGAAGAGAGGCAGATCAACACAAGTAAAAAGTGGATGAATAATTCAACATCAGGCTTTCATAAACATTTTTGGTTACAGCCCCCCCTCTCTCTAAAAACTTAAAAATCATACATTCACATGCAATTAACTTTACCTACTTACACAAATAAAGTTATATAATTCAACACTTCTCTAATTTTGAATATTAAGTTTTCCTCACTCATTCACCTTTCATCAATATGTGTGACATTTTTTTAACATCAGCATTCACAAGGTGAATTCTAACACAGACCTCTAAGTTAAAAACTATTTTTCTTTTGAAATCAAAATCTATAACTGGAACATTGTAGAAGTTCAGAATACTATTAACAAAATAAAATTCAAAAAATCTTTATAAACCTTTTTCCTATAATTTTTTCTCTCTTGCAAAAGTAATTCACAAGCCAGGGCAAATAATTTTGGGGTAAAATATTTTGGTCTATAGTAAAATAATTCTGGATACGAATAATTTTCAAAACATTTGTCACACAATTACTTTTGTATCTGTGTCATTTGCAAATGAAATTAGAATACAATCTCCAATTCATTATTGTGGGAGAATTTTTCTGTCATCCAAATTCAATGCAACTTGGAATTAACAATGGATACTGATCTTAAGATAAAGGGCTGCTTCATAAATAAGTTGACATTCCAGAGATGGAATAGAAAGACTAGAATGCAAAGAGATTACACGAGAAAAAAGTAAAACCATTCAATAATGCAAAGCTCCAAGACCAATGAAGTGTTAATAAATATTTTAACCCTTTGACTGCTATTAGCATGCTTGTATGTCGAGCGAGACATATGATCTTGCTGGTATTTGGTTTCTTTCATTTTAACCAGGACATGAGGCACTATCCTATGATTCTAAAACTACCTTTCATTGTAAATAGGTAGAGCTAAGATCATTTTTCTCAGGTCTGGACAGTTCTGGTTGCTGCAGCCTGTATCAACCAGTTTGAGTTGTTGATTAAAGCTGAAGATTTATTTCAGTTATATAACTTGTTTAAAAAATAGTAGAGAAAAATCTTACCCTATTACTGATTTTTTTAGCTCTTGTGGCATAATTAAGAGTGTTGAATGTCTCCTCATAAGCAATACTTGAGGGAGCAACATTTACTATCATAACAGTTTTGCAGTTTCCCCCAAGAGAATCTTTTAGAATTCGAGTCAACTTTGAATTTCGATATGGGATGTGTTTGTGACCTTCTGCAAGAGCATCAACACAATTTCCTGTAAAAAGAGAAATAGTTGCAATCATTACAATCTTATCTTCCGACACATTTTTTTATATGTATAATTACAAAATAAATGTCTTGAAATTGGTTATTACAGATAACACAGAAATACCCATAAATCCTTGAGAAGCAAAAATTAAATAAGTTCCAACAAGTTACATTAAATTAAAAGAACAGCATTCATGCACATACCAAAGTGAGAGTCATGTGCCAAAAACTTCACTTTGATATAATTTCCACATGCTTCAAGGAAATATTACCAGTCAGTCAGAACAAGTATCCTTTGGAAAGTTTCTTGACAAGACTTTTGGCAAACATTTACCATGAGCTTGTGTATAGTACTAATACACGGGGGAATAAGCCACAAACTAAGAATTATTAAAATAAACAGTTTGTGTATCAATAAATAAAAATAATGCCTTATGAACTACACAACAATGAGTATTGTAGAGTCCATGCAGCTACTCAACTCAGCAACTTCAATTTATATAACATCTAAAATATTGTTCGCAAAAATAATTCATAAAATCATAAAAAGCAAATATTTCAGCATAAATAAATACTCCTTAGAGCAGGTCATCTGAAAAGAACTCCAGGAGTCATAGTGGAAGGATGCAAACAAGAAGCCTTAATGTATAGTATATTAGTTAAAAAAAGAGATTGTTTTCATGCATAATAAAAGGTTTCATCCTGGCTCAATGAATAAGATTGATCACATAAAATCAGTAAAGGGCTGGTGTAAGAACACACAAGACCTGCACAGCACTTTGCACTTTCACTGACCTCGGAGGTCCGCACATGAGCAACTCGATTGCAAATACGGGCAGCAATGAAGAGCATGAGACTCTTCCTAGGAGTGGGAACCACCAAAGATAATGTGCAATTCAAATCATAGCGTATACACTGAAAGAGCAATTGGCAAGAACATGATGGACAGTTACATACAGTTCAAGCAATACTGCCTTTTGTATTATTTTGGAAATATTTGTTGTCGATATATGAACCTTAAAATAAATTAGAAATACATATTTGATTTCGACATCAAGTATTAAAATTGCCTGTACGGCTGATTATGTAATTCACATTGCTACATTGTATATATTTCAAATATTAAATCAACAAACACAATTTATCCAAAATTGTTTACAAACCTGTATCAAAAAGATTAAGACCTTTGCATTCTATTTAACAGGACCCATTGATGACCCAAAGATCCCAGGACCAAATTATGTCCCAGGATCTTTCAGGTGATAAGAATGATAGCCCTAATAACAGTGGGGAGCTGTCCCTACTGTACCCTGATAATTACAAAAAATAACTAAATGTAAAACGTGTTCTACACGTTACTATCATGGCTAGACTGAAAGTGTTATTGAGCAGTGAATTTCCGAAGTGTTGTTCGGCATATTGTATGATCTAAAATTTGAATTATTAGCCAGCAATATCTATCGTCAACCAGGGTAGTATGGACATTTCACAGCTTGATATTTATTCCGCAATTTGAAATGCAGAGAAAAGCATTGTACATTATTTAATGGCACCAATCTTCTCGCCAATATCACCCCTATTTTGCATGCTTTATTTTTAAAATCCCTACAAGGATCATTCCCACATATCAGAAACACTAGTTCTATTATCCTAATATACAAATCAGGTAGCTGTTCACTTGGTGTAACTACAGACCGATCTCAATCTTAAGAACAACACCCAAGTTTTTTTTAATCTGTGATAACTGATAAACTTTTTATTATAGTATCACATTTACCATTAGACGAACATGAATTTAGGCTGAAACAATCTATCAATTCAAATCTTTTCAACTTCTTGAAAACTTAAAAGATAATGGGCAAACAGATACTATTTATACGGAGTTTTCAAAAGCTATTGATACTGTTTGTCACTATTTACTGATAGCAAAACTTCAATATATTGGTATTCATGGTAAGCTGTCAAGTGTATGAGCTACCAAACATTATCCTTCTTGAAATTGCCTACATTTCATTTTTATGCCAATCATGATGCAACATGTCTCTTAATTTCCAGTCTTTAAATAACTTTGAGTTTGGTCAGGTACTCTAAGGTACAAATTCTAGAGTTCCAAATACTATCAGGACAACCTGTGTTTTTATGTCCCACGTTCAGCTAATTTCAATTCCCAAACTTATATTTTAGGTGTTTCTCTGCCCCCTTGGTTATATTATGACATGATGATTAAGGCACAGCAACATCTACGCTTTTTATCCACATTCCCAACATATCCCATTTGTTTGCCACTATTGTACAATCAGTTCGGATATGTTGGTTCTACAATATTTCACACACCAATGTCACAGGTGATTATGCTTGAACAACTTTAAAGCATGTTTAATCAAAACGAAATGTAAATACATTTTGTAGCTTGCACTTTTAGATAATAAATTCTTACTGTGAAAGGGGCATTGTATGTCCATCCCCAATCCAGAGTAATTTTTGTCTAAAAAACAAACAACAACGAAAAGAAGAGGGGCAAATATGAAGAAGGGAAGATCACACGCAATCGGCAATTCATTTGATAGGGTACTTTCCAGTAATATGCCCAAGAGTGATTGGACAAACCACAAAAATTATCACAGCAATTGACAGCCAGAATTTTTCTCCAGACTAAATTCAACACAGTTGTAAGGCTAATGTTGAAAATCTACTACCTTTGGGACTCCGCCAGAATTAGCCTATCCTTCACAGAACAGTCAAAGAGGAGGGAGATTAAGAAAACCACTCACCTAGCGCCAGCAAAGATTTGTTGATATTTGAACCCTCAGAAAATCTCACTCCTTTTCCACCAGTAGCAGCCCCACGCTCAGATCCTGCCAGGTCAATCATAGTCAACTTGGCAATTTTTGTTTCCACACTTAATTTGTGCGTGATGCACAAATGTACCTATGCAATTAAAATGCATACACATGACTACTCATACTAGATTACACTTACTAAAAAATAGTTTTCAAATAATAGGCTTAAATTAAGAAATAATGAAAGTTTGTCTGTGTCCATGCGCATCACAGAGCTTGGATAAAACTAATACTACTTTCATTTTTAATTGCAATAATTCGACACACAACAATAAACGAACAAAAATATTTACTATATTTCAGAATTTTGTGAACAAATTATTTTCTATTATGATTCATTCTTTTCTTCTTTTCCATTAGGTAATACATTATAATGGGCTAAAAGTTAGTGTACAGTACAACCTAAGCAAGTCATTTAACCTGGCACTTCGTGCCGCTCTGGGGAAGGGGAAATCGACGGTCAAGGGGTGTTTAGGGGATTATGAGGGGAATCTTTCGGTGGGGAGGAGTGGTGAGCAATATGCGTGTGTGTGTGTGTGTGTCTATATATATATGGGCGCATTTAATTTAAATTCTAAAAATACACTTCTGAAATAATTTTAATGGTTCGTAATTGGTCTTGAACGTGACGTCAAAAGTTAGGAGGGGAGGCCAATTTCACCGTAGTATCTCGTCGGAGCTTCATTTCATGGTGGTGCCTAGTAACATTGAAGTGATGTTTTTCTGTGTCAGGGTAGCTGTCGAAGTGGTTAGCTACGTTGCTGTCGTACAGTTACGTTTCTTGCGTTCTTCAAATTCTTTGCGATTTGTGTTTTTGAGAGTCTGTGCTACGATGGTGAGAATGGCTATTTTTTACGTGTTGCGCCAAAGGGGGTGTTTGGCTGTTATTGAATGGGCCCAAGAACATGGTTTGATTCCTACAGGATCTAGGTGTCCTGTGTGTAAGTGTCCAATGAGGTTGGCCAAGCGAAAGGAGTTGTGTGATGGTTTCAAGTGGAAGTGTAGAAAGAAAGGGGCCACTCCTCATGTGTGAAAGTGTTCAGTGCAGAAAGGGTCATAGTTCGCGCAACTGGCCAGTTTGACAGATACCTGGCAGAATATATTTGGAGACGCCTTCAAGGGGGCAAAAACCCAACTGAGAGGTTTTTGCCGTTCCTTGAGGGCGCCTCCATACTCTATGAACAAAAACAATTGCTAATCGGTAAGTTTTATTCATTTCCACCAGAGCGCTTAACATAATTTGAGGGAGAGCTTAAGGTGACTCCCTTTCTCCCCCTTCCCACCGCCATGCTCCTCTAAGAGTGTACCGTATACTAAATTTTAACCATTTATTGCAAAGCAAAAATTTCTTTTGACATTCCATCATGAGTCAATTAATCTAAAACTGAGCAACTTTAAATTGTAACACACTGACCTGAAAAACAGCATGTGAGCGAGATGACTCAGCATTTGAATCAGTAGGATGTTGGGTCCTATTGCGATTCCCAAACTCGAGCATCTTAAATAATTCTTCAGCACTTTCAATACGATGGGTTTTAATGCCAGAAATAACAGTACCATCTTTTCCGTCATCCCTTAAGTGGAGTGGTCCAGACGGGCAAATTAAATCCTTCACCATTTCATTATATACCTACAAAAATAATAAAGTTTTAACTATACCAAAATGTAAACAAAAACTGAATTAGAAATATAATACATAACTTACTTCAAGATAAGAAATCTTCAAATCAAAGTTGTGATCTGATTTTTCTTCCATCTTCTTGTACAGTTCCACCATTGTAAGAAAAGCAATTCCAGGAGTTTCTTTGTTTCCCAACATGGTGTAAGTTTTACCAGCACCAGTGGCACCATAAACAAAAACTTAAAAAATATATTTTTAAAGCAGTGCCCCACAGACCAATAAATATACACAGAAGCTTTTCTCAAAACATTCAATACCTGAACAATTAAATCCGTCCAGAAGTGAAGAAATAAGATTTTGTGTAGTTCCCTCAAATACTTCCTGGTTGTTAGAATCTTGATCAAACACTTTATCAAATTGAAATTCCAAGTTTTTATACCGTTTTTTCAACATATCCCTGTTCAACTGTTTCAGTCCACCAACATAGAAATCCCCTTCATCTTCCTTGGGATCAAATACAAGGCAATTCTCATCCAGAACTTGTACAACTTGCCTAAAACACAAGGAAACCCTATGGATTAAAGACACGCTTCTGACAAGTAGTCAGCAGCACTAAGAAGAATGATCTACAGCTATGGAAAGCATGCATAATTATCACAAAACCTCAAAACGGAAAAAAAAACTATCCCTAATAATACCTGGTTGTGGAGTCTTTGTCGTTCGGTGGACGAACACGAACCACTACATTAATGTTCGAAGATGGTTTTTCTACTGTAGAAATACGTCTCTTGAATAATGATGTAGGTCTTTTTAATGACCTAGGTGTGTAAGTCACCGACATCCGCTTCCTGCTCCACATTTTAAATGTCACAATAACAAACCTTTATCTCAGTCGCACACTGGCTGTACTCAGCCGTTTGAACAAGCCTCAACAAGCATTTGAATAACAACTGCCAAAACTTGCACATGCGCAGTACGCGAAGCGTCCACGATGCAAGGAGAAACTTACTCCAGTTACTCTGTGATACATGTAGTTCCACTATGCGCCAATAGGTAGCGAAGCACTTCTGTCTGAAATTGAAGTGCAACAATTATTCAATGAGAGAAACAAAACATGTAAGAGTTAAAGTGTCAGGGTAAAGACCTGACTTTGTTTTTTCTATGAGTTATTATGGAATATTTATATCTAAAGAAACAAGAAAACTTTCAAATTAAAAGTCTAAGCAATTCGACTTTTTAAATATGAAAATGGACGAACCTTTCCAGGTCATCCCTAATGGAGTATTCTTATTATCTCATCTCACCACCCTTAAAATAATATAAAATGTCATTTTCAAGGGCTCCCATTCTCAGATTTAATGACACCAAACCATCTGGTGAGTACTTTTTGGCTTAAGTATATTTCTTTCGTGTTTTCAAATTGTTTTGTATCTAGTAAACTAATAATCAGCCTCGGCAAAAATGCTACTGAAAAAAAAAGGTTTCATTAAAGTAGCACGCCCACTTTTGAAGAACAACAAATAAATTACGCTAGTATAACATTGCAACAAATTAAATATTTTAACCCAGACGGTCTTAACAAATACTACAATAACATACTATTGTATATACGGATCCACATTATTACTTGCAACAGTTAGTTATGCAACCTTAGCATAACAAGAATAACAACAAACATGCTGTTTCATATCGCAAAATGTAAATACAAGATATTTAATGGCAAGCGATCACTTTCTTGGAGCCTTGTTGACAAATGTCTTCAGCTGTGTGATAAGCAGTGGCGCACAAACTGTGAAAGTTCAATCCGTAGACGGATGAACACAATCAAATAAAAGTCACACTGTGGCGACTAGTGCCCCCCCCCCCACACACACACACACATAATAGGGTTGCAGTTCCATTGAATGGCGTACTAATATATGTAATGTAAACAAATGCCTAATATAATGTTCTACTATACTGGGAGCTCTTGCTAATGTTAACTGCAAACTTTTTTTAGGCGGGTTCCGGAAGTTTCAGGTTTCTTCGACTTTCTATTTCGCGGTTTAAATTCGAAAACATAATGAAAAGATGAGATCCTTGGTGCTTAAAGCCAGTCTTCGTTCATGTACCGTCACTTTATAATAATTTTCCGGAATAGCAAAACACACCTGCTTTCGAATCACACTCACATTACTATTGCATTAATTTTCTTATGAAAACTAGATTTGAATTTTCGATGAAATACATTTTTACTTTTTCGGACTTACTTCGTAACAAGAGAATGTATTGTAATTGTGCGCCGGAAAAGGGCTGTAAACTCTTATTCGTCCTGGTAATGTAAAAGTGGATAAATCCAAACCTATATATAGTAAATTACTTCCTCTTAACACATGGCGTAGCCAGAATCCATGGGTCATTGATACAGACAAATCGATTGGCGGCAAAATGTCTGTCCTTTCGTACGCCTATCTGTCTGAGGTCAACGCTAGGGCCTCAAGTTTAGGCCCAAAGCCATTAATCCGATTTTCTCTAAAATTGAAAAATCCCGATCGATCTGAACAAATTGGAGATTTTGAGAGTTTCAAGCGGTGTTTTTTTTTAATTTTTGAAGGTATTTACATGAAGCCTCAAAAATATTTTCAAAATTGTCTCAAATATAGCTCAATATTTTTTATTAAACTTCGAATACCGTAAAGGACGCTTAATAGAATGATGCAAATCTCATGGCTGCAATTCATTGAAGTGCTTGTGTTTTTCGAAAATTTCAAAAATGCAATTTTTTGGGGGCGTTTTTCTACAATTACAATACTGAAGATATATATTTTTCTTAAATGAAATCTGTTTATTAAAGACATCTTAAAATAAGGTAGTTTCCGGTGATTTTGCGCAAAATATTGGCCATTTTAATTTTTAAACTTTTTTTTCGCAAAAACAGCTCCTATTTTTTCTTCAAATTTTCTCTTCATATGTATCGAGGGGCGGTAAAAAATATATGGCGTGAGTAAAATTTTCGGCAAACTCCCTCAATTTTCAAACATTGCAAAAAGTTAACATTTTAAAACTACAAAATTAATGTTAGAAAATTTTTTCTTTAGACATAGTCTATTGTAAAAAAGCAGCACTCAAAAAATGTCATCTACAATTTTTTGAAAAAAAGTTGATTTTGCGTAATTTGCCTCCGAAATTTATGCAATTTCTATAAAAATATTCTGAAAACAACAACATTTTTTTTCATTAAAATTACTCCTCGCGTGTAACAACGGACGGTGAAAAATATGGCGCTATAGTCATTTTCGGCAAATTCTCTGTTTTTTCGAAAATAGCAAAAAATGTGACTTGAAAATATTGGATTGGGACAAATACATTTTTAAGCGTCGGCCCGAGTTCGAATTTCACAAAGTTCCTATAGTATAGTGGTTGGCCGCGAGTTTATTCGGAAAACCTGCGAAATGTCACGACGCGAAAATATTTTTTGCTGATTGAAGACACTTTTGCATATTTATTTAGTAGTATATTACAACGGAACAGTTAGCAATAACAGCAGGAGCGACGACGAAAACCACAATAACATTTTTTTAAACTAATCACAAGGAAACAATTTACAAGTATGGATCTAATTCTCGCACACACTCGTACGCGTAACGACTCAAAATCAGTTAAAAGATCAGTCGGTAAAAGTGGCTCTGAGAATCGACTGATGTCACTGCAGTTCTTCTGATCGGGAGGTCCTGGGTTCGAGTCCCGATAGCAATAGTGTGTACTTTTGAGGATTACGGAACAGAAATTTAAATTCCAAAAGAAACAATAAAACTCTACTTAACACACATTTTTTTAATACAACAAAACGATTACAATGAACAAATTTTATACATTATTTCTTCATTATAACTATTTAAAAACATTTAAATTACAAAATTAAACGTTAATTCTTCAACGAAATAGCAAAAAAAACATTTATAGTATTAGTGTTGTAAGATAACATATTTTCAAAGGCGACATATATTAAGAAGCACAAAATAATGTTATGTACATGAAAAATAATTTTAAAAAAATAATTCAGAACTACTGACAGTATTACTACTCTCTGATGAATCTTCTGAATCACGTATACCCGTTGTCACTGAATCTAATAATTTATTATTATCTAATAATTTCATATTTTTTTAAATTTACACTTTTTTTATTTTTGAAGATGTTTGTAAACTTGTTACATGTGGATCTGAAGAAATGAGTATTCTGTACAGAAGATCCGCATTCGTAACTATTCTACAGATCTTCCTTGAAAATAATTATCTGTAGTGCTAGGAGTGTTTATATCTGGCTTCCTAGGCTTTTTCAGAATTTTGCCTAAAGAAAGAAATGAGTTCTAATTATTTCCCTTCAGTCGTAAGGCCATTTTATTACTTCCCCGTATACGTTCGTATATACGGAGTAATATACGCAGTATAGAGAAAGTTATGTACTGCTCCAGAAAATCGATTTCGAGACTTCAACGGAAATACACATTTTGGGGTCTCCTGATACCGAAGAAGTGTTTTTTTTCTTCCAAAACGTACATCTGTATGTCCGTCCGTCCGTCAAGTGTCTGTGAACACTACTAGCACCTAAACCATGAGTAGGATTTTTTTTCCAAATTGAAGAAACTCGTGTTCATCTCGCTCGAGTCAAAACTTGGATATTTTGAAAATTTCAGAAGTATATTTTTTTCGGCGTCTTCTTGCAACTACAAAATTAAAGATAGAGATTTCTCCTTCAAATGAAATTTGTTCTCCATTGTGAGTTCTTTCCATAAGGTCATGTAATTTTTTTGAAAGGTTTAGTAGTATTCGCGCAATATTGCTTGGAATATGTGCAATTTGAAAAAATTACAAAAACAGGATTTTCTCAAAAACGTCTCGAAATTTTTTCTTTAAACTTTTGATAGGGATAGTCATAAATAAACTCTATAAGATGACATAAATGCCATATTGCTCTATTCTTTTGTTTTTTTCCCAAAAATTACAGAAATGTCAATTTTTTTATTTGTCTCTCATGTCGTTAATATTCATATTTGCGACAATTTGTCCGCATTATTGTATTTATGAGTACATGTGCTTTAAATAATGTCATATAACGTTTTTCGAAAACTCAATCGTTTTCTGCGAAAACTAGCCCAAACACTACGCATTCTCAGCAACGTTCAAACACCATTTTCTCAAAAACGGTTCCAACTTTTTCTACAAACATTTCAAGCGGATAGTGCTAATTGCGCTCTTTAATATGACGTAAAGTTGATTTCGGTGTATTTTTTTGTTTTTTCAAAAATTACACAAATGTAAATTTTTTGAAAGATTTCTCATGTCGTGGATATGCACATTACCAGCAATTTGTAAACACTATTGTATTTGTTAGTTAAATTATTTAAAATGCCTTGAAATGAAGTTTTTCGGAAACACAAATATTTTCTGTGGAAAAGAGCTTCAATTTTCAAATTTATAATAGCGCTTCAACGCCAGTTTTTTAAAAACGGCTCAAAGTTTCGATTTAGGTCGAGGTTTTACTGTTGTTTATTAATCTTAAAATAATATTTTCTCTCTACAATTAGGAAACCGAAAAATTAAGAGAATTAAAAAAAGAAATGAACATTGGGCGGCAACGCTGCAGGCAATGATATGTGGCACGTTCGAAGAGCTAGCCGAGACCAAAGGAAATATAAAACTAATATAGTAAAGTCTGTGCTATTCTGTAGAACCACTAGTTCTTATTGTTATTGTAAATGTGTTGCATTCCGACAAACACAATTTGTTGCTGACCTCTTGACGCAAGTGAGAAATTATGTGATCAACGGACAACTGCAGAGGAATTTTTGTTGAAATTTCTGTTATTACCACATCTTGTAGACATCACAACTCTCTGGATTCCTTAACTTTATGATAGGGGATAAAGTTTACAAATTAGCAGCTTGTTCTTGTAATGGTTAATACTTATAAATGGGCAAATTAATATGTACCATTAATGCTTGTGCTTGTTTCGGTAATAACTGTGGCTTTTTAAGTCGGGACTTGCGAACCTTCTAAATAACTGCCCCCTATTTACCGAGTCACTAAAGAGTTTGCTTACAATTGCTGTCAAATCACTATTTTCGTCTTTTCTTAATAGAATCCATGCGGTCATACTCAACTTTTCGTTCGATCATTCTATAATATTTATTTCTGGCTTTTAGTAGAAGGGGCACAAGTACCAACGATTTTGTTAGTCAGCTAAGTCTGGCCATAGGGTTTCTTCTGAAAGAGAAGTACTATTCAATAAAATTTTTCAAAAATTCTCATTCAGCCCCGAAAAATAGTAATGAAGCAAACGTGCCTCTCCGATTTTCCTATTTTTCCCTATTTCTCACTAACAAAGCGACAATACTTGCTTATTTTCCTTTTTTCATATTCCAAGATACTTTTTGGAATTGTTCAATGTCCCAATTCTCGAGAAACTCCTGCAATCATTGCATCAATTTTAGATTCCATAGCACTTTCTAACCAGATATTATAAAGAACGCTTGGGGAATTTCAACGCGAAATTCTGAAAAAATTTTAAAAAATTATGAATTCGCAAGTTTTTACAAAATGTTTTTTCATATTTCGTTTACGAACAGATCAAGCTTTAATATTAGAAGGATACAAAGAGTAATTTGAAGGAATTCTAAACTGAAACCTTTGATAAACTTTCAAAATAAGTTTTCCGCCGAATAAAACCTGAAGAGCGTTTTATGAGTATTTTAAAGTCGTCAGAAGCTTTTTATGAAAAATGACAGCATAAGATAGGAAATAGTAGTTAATTATACAAGGGCGAGAAACAAACTCGTGTATGATTCACGCACGAGTCGAGTTTGTCGTCCGAAAGTAGTGAGGATCCCAAAGAGACGTACGCGGGAATGACCTCTCGCCCGTGTTGCGTGTGTCTCGCCCGTGTTTTTTAACACGCCGTGAGCGAAACGCAACATGTCAAATAAAGGAATATAATTTAAATGCCAAATAACTAGAAATACTTAATTGAACAAAGGTAAATGGATTACAGTGTCGTAACACTATTGTTTGTAAATAATAAACAAAGACGTCGTCCAGACGAAAGACAAAGGCGAATCGTTGCAGATGTTTTCGAGAAAACGCGTATCGTGCACAGTGTGTTAAAAATGAATATGGATTACACTTTGCTAATAAACAAAATCTCCACTCTACAGACGTGCACATCAAGCGAACTCACGTACTAAAATAAATAAAACGAAGTAGCAAAGAACCGAGCCAAGTTGTAACACGTTTAGACCCGCGCATCCGCTGTACCTGTCAACAATTTCGAAATCCAATATTGTTCCAATATGCTCTCGTCGACCGAGAATCGAACTTCAAAACATGTTACACGTTCTGTCCAAGTTAAATATTTGAATTTCTAGCGCATAGATTGCCGAAATTACACAGTGTGCGGTAGTAGGTATTTTCGACATTAGCTAGACAACTAGGTCAGATTCAACAGGTATCTGGAGGAGAATTCAAGCAGTCGGCTGCTCTGATCGGTAGTTTTTCATGGTTTCTCCGATCAACACCAGGCGGATGCCGGAGCAGTACCCTAACAAACGGGCCACGGATCGGTGCCACGCTGGTGGGAGATACCTGGTTAGGTAAAATCCCCACAAGCCGACGTAGGCCAGCACCGGACCTTGCCATCCAGTGCGGGTAGGTCAGTTTTTGATGGGGGACTTGCACCCAGAAGCGCATTACTATCATTATAGTACGTACAAGTAGGTACATAACATAGTTTTATTCTTCCGAAAGGTAACATTACGTTATACAGTTTTTTAAGTTGTTTAATTAAACAGTCTCTTCAATATTTCTCCAGAATTGCCGTTGATCTCCCGAAGGGTCTCAAGTCAGAAAATTCGACCACGGACGTTTCTTTGCTTTCGTCAAAGTGCAATAGGAAAAGTTTCCCTTTAAAATAAAACTCCACAGTACTGCTTCGTAAATTACTACATGCTGTTTCAGTCGTATATGTCATTCTTTTCTTGCCTAAACATTTACAGTTATTTAATTCTGCACAAACACTGATCACGAGATTTTCACTGAAATTCACATTTTTTAGGTCCCTGCTGTTGAAAAAGGGTTGTTTTGTTACGCCAGTCCGTATATTAAAAACACTATAGCCTTATCTCTACAGCATCCCAAATGAGTATTCTCCGATTGCTGGAATTTGAAAGGAATTTTTAATTTTTGGTTTTCTTAACGTTTTAGAAAATTTCGCCTCTACTTTTTCGAAAATTTCTCAAAAATAACTCCAAATTTTATCTTTAATAGATTGCACGAATATGGCAAATTACACTTGCAAAAATGGACAGGTTTTATTTGCAGGGCCGGCCCTACGTAGTAAATATACCAATTTCCGATGTGCGCAAGAATAATATTGAAAGGAATCTATGCAACCTCTGGCATTGTGAATGGTGTCTGTAGTTTCATTAGATCCGCAGTAACTCGGAAAAATAAAAAAAAACACTTTATTACTAGTTTCCAACGTGCGCGGAAATTGAGAGAAATGTATGCAGCCATCCACTTTCTGAGAGGTCTACGGTTTCTGTAGATACTAGTACCCAGGAACTAGGGGGGGGGGGGAAATCGAAAACCGATGAAGTATTTTCGCTTTTGACTGGAAAATGCAAATATTTGATAGCGTTGTTCTGCCTATTCACATATTGCGCGTACCCACTGAATTATCATCTCAGACCATCTCTGCTTATAACACAGCTGACGTCATGCAACTTCAGGGTCCTTGGAAGAGTTCGGACCTTATTTAATATTTGCTAGTCACAATTTGTATGGAATAGCAACTATTTAGATTTTATTGGTATGTAACGATGCGTTTTACTGTTTATTCGTATATTCTATACTATGTTATTGCATTATTCGTTAAACTATTTTGTTAAAATACTTAATTCATTGTAGGGTTATACGTGAATATTTAATTTGTTGCTCTTGAGAAATGTAAATTCTACGTTTTGGAAAACTATTTCGAATGTTTTTGTACATCAGCGTTTTTGTTGCCGCAGACCACTCGTTTTCAGTAAAAATCCTCTGAATTATCGGGAACTGCAACCGTGTCTGGTTAGCACACCTCCAACAACTACTTTATTAAAGAGCGATACTTTTATTTTCTGACATTCTACTTATGTAGTGTAGAAAAAGATACGTAAAGCAGAAACAAATCTAATTGTAAGTCCTAAATACCAGGAACGTGGACAATTCTTGTTCATACGAAAATTGCTTACACTAACACGTTGTGTATTCAGACTCCACACTTTGTGCGTCCCTGAGACCCAAACATTGGTTTATAGCAAAAAGTCTGGTCTTCTGTGAAGAACGCTAGCGGCTAAACCGTAGGCAGAATATTCACCAAAATTAATCTTCCCCGATCGATCTGCCTGATGTCACGGCCTCTGGAATTTAATACTGGTATTTTGAATTTTTAGGTACTTAACATAAGCCTAAATCACATTTTCAAAACTTTCTCAAAATATGGCCTCATTTTTCCATTTATTTTTTCTTATACAAAGCAAAGATTTAAAAATAGCGCTTGTCCGATTTTCATTGAATTCTCTGAATTTTCGAAAACTGCAAAAGTTTAATATGTTTTTGGCATCTTCCTACGAGTACAACTAGAATATTGCGCATATATACTTTTGTGAATTAGTTTTGAACACGCTCTTATTTATCAATTTTTTTTTAAATTAAGGCATTTAAAATAACAATATTTTTTCAAAAACGGTTCCAAATTTTTCTTTATTCTTTCTCAGACACTGCGAAGTACGCTTGTAAATTTCTCTAGGTACTTTTAAAGGTCTTCTGCTTCTGAGGCTATTTTAGTCTCTTTTGACATGATTTTGTGTTCTATTTCGCCAATGAGTTCATCTTTTTCGATACTTTGATTTTTATATTTTTCAGTACCAAATTACATTCCTACGTCGGTGCAGAATCTTTCAATGATGAATCTTTCGGTGTTGAATATTTTGATGAAATGAGCTGCGTTAGTCCATGTAATTATTTTCCCGAGTTCATCTTGATATACATAGGATAAGTGGTCTTGGGATTAACTGGAACCCTCCTCATAAAATGTTATTGGCTGCAAATTTTGTTTTAATTCTGCACCAACGTAGGAATGTAATTTCGTTCTGAAAAACTTAAAACCTTACATATTTATATGATTCTAGCGGTACCTGGCACACGTTGTTCTGCCCTTTATCTACCTTTTTTTTCTTCCCTTTCCCTTTCTCTCTTCGTCTCTCTCTCTCTCTCTCTCTCTCTCTCTCTCTCTCTCTCTCTCTCTCTCTCCGTCTGTCTGACTCTGTCTCTGTGTGTTTCATACACATTTAGATGCCGATACTGCACGTCTCTGAGCAGGTGGGGTAATATAGAGAAGGGCCAGAAGCATAAATGTAATAGAATTATTAAAATCTCATTCTATAGATTACGGTTTGAGAAACGTTTCTTTAAGGCCATCGGTTTCAAAATTTTAGTTTTTAATGCCCTACAACGTTTCGTTTACGAGTTGCTTAACCATATAGATTCAGATGTCATATTTTTTAAAAAATCAAGTAATTTGCGGATTGTCCCTATTACTAGTTATAGAAGATGCACAGCTCTTGGTATACATACAATCTTTTCGGATAGATACAATTTATCTCTTGTATGGTTTCGATTCCTCTTTATTTTATCAGCGTAGTCCACTTATGCGTCCATCAATTTTTTTCTGATTGATTTATTTTGTCTTCAGGAAATAATGTTCCCACTGTTAAAAGCCAGCACACACCGAGAAATGAAAAGAAAACAACCATTACACGAACTCGTCCAGTCGTGACTACAAAGAAAACTTCGAGTTATGAATCCGTAAGTGTAGTACATGTTAGGTATTGTTATTCGTTAATGTGAGTAAAGATAATGTTTCAACGAATTTTGTATTCATAATTTTTCGGTTTTCACAATTTTTTAGAGAATTGGGTAGGTGATCACACGATTAGTTTACATCTTTTCATATTTATGTCTGCTTGTGTGAGACATTCGGAAAATATTTTATTCAATCATATTCTCTTGACTATACCAAATAATGTGGTTATAAATGCAAGTGACATCTGCAATTATTTAATGAACTCTCTTTCATAGTTTAAAATATACCATTTTACCGTAACAACAAAACATTATACTGCTATCGTCTTTCTGTTCTAATAGGGAGAATGAACATTGTAAACGCAAAAAGGTAAATGCAATCACACATAAACAACAAAACTATAGCAGAGAAATGCTACACGTATTCAGTGGTTATTTCAAGGGTGTCCTTTCCCTTGTATCAAGGACTGTTTGCATGTGTATTTTGAAATTGAATCTTTAATAATAATTTTAAACATATTTAATAATTTACTTTTAAATATTATTTTATTAAATATTCCTGTACGAGAGAATGCATTCTACAAGAGCAAATGAAAGTGTTTCATTAAAATTGCTCTTCTAGCCTTGTATGTGTTCTCCCCTTGTGAAGTTCTTCCAAACGGAGCTCCGAAAGTGCAACGCACACGTGTTTTCGCAGGGTTCTACGAGGTCTCCTTCCGCACGAAGTCCTTGGGGTTTGTGTGCTGCGGGCGCTCAGCCTACTTCCCTCTCGCTGCCGACGACGCCCATCTCGCAAACGAGTTGTTCGCCAGCCGCTGTAGGCGTAGCGGTTGACTCCGCCACGTCTTCGCACACCCAGCCTGATGTCTCCCCGCCCGCGCGCCGCGTGCTCCATAGGTCGAGATCTTCTCATCCGGCCACAAGGCAACAGCATCAATCGATCTACCCGCCCGACCGCCCGGCCGTCGACGGGCCGGTCCTCCGCGGCCCCAGACGTCGCCCGCCAGCCGCGCCCCGCGCCCCGGGCCCCCGCCCACGCCGGCGCCGCCCCGCCGCGCGCGCGTCCCCCGCGCGCCGCTCCGCGCCGCCCCACCCGCCCCCGGTCGCGCCCATCACGAACGCCGACTCCGCGGACGACGCGGTGCGTTCGCTCGGATCTCTTGATGCGCGCATAGAAGAGCGGGAGGCGTGTAGAGTGCATGCAGAATGCGACAGTGATCTGTAGAAACTATAGACCACAGCATGCACACAGGGTTGCATTAAGATCTAACAATGACCGAACAAAGGGGCTCCTTAATAATACTCACCTATTCGTACACTAAGCAGTATTGAAAAATCTATTACAATCAAAATAAATATTAGAGTAATAAAATATTTGTAGCTAAAAACACACCTTTAAAATATTTTCATGTATTTATGACCTAATAAAACGTTTGCGAGCCATCATCGAGCGGCGTATCCTACACACGTACTTCATCTGGGTGGCCGTTAATTTAACCCTGCACCCATAAATGTGGCCATTTATAGTCATTAGTGTACACATTTATCGTCATAATTTAACTACAAACATCGTTCACCAGGCTTTAAAATTCAATATTGGACGTTTTACTTACAAATAGACTTGCATTCAGAAGGTAAGGCATGTGAAGAAACATTCCTACGGACTATAATGTGATTTTGCAATTTACACCGATCAAATTCTATTACCATCAATAGTTCAAGCATCTTCTCGTACATTATCAAACAAATAACGCGTTGTTAATCGTCGGTACTCATCCAACTGTTCGCAGTATTGATAAAGCAGGATCTGAAAAATCTAAATATACTCCTTTTGCAATAGAATATAAACAAACACACCACATAAACTCATTTCAGCCAAAAACAAATCACGAAAGTCATAAACAAAAATATATTTTATTTGGTACATATTTCAAGAAGTATCTGAAAAAGGCAGGTTTGGGTCGAAACATTAATTTTTATAGCTCAAATGTCAGTGAATTCTAACATATGTAGAATTGTTCTCATAGGGTTAAATTTTTGTAGCGTGCTCATATCGAGATGATCACTCCTACCTCGAGTTATGCCAGAATTGACCGCTCACACAGCTATCACCAGAGTAAAATTTGGAGACAGAGAGCAAACAGGCTCTCCCATTTTTCATACTTCTCCTGTTTTATCAACACTTGAATTTTTGGGAATTTCATATGTCCTTTATTCTGTTTTTGAAAATATAAATATTAAAATTGGACAAAAGAACAATTTATTAAAATATTCACTATTGAATAAAATGACAATACCCTTGCACAATACCATTAAGTAAATGGTCTGTACCATAATTTGCGAAAATTGGAAAGATGTAATTGTATAGGACTTCGCTTTCTTCCGAAAATTTTATTAATAAGGCTAATAAATTTTTTGCAGATCGACGACATTGACGACGCAAGCGTCACGAGCAAGGAAGAAAAGAAAACTCATTCAAACGCTTCCTCTGAAACAAAATCAGTGAAGGAGGATGACGGCGACAATACCGTGAATACCCGAATAAGATCCCGCTCCCCGTCTTCGAGACGCACGGTCGACAAACGTAAAACCCTTTTGGACCAGCAGTACCAAGACAAAAGGCGCAAATTCGTGGCGGCCAGGAAGGAGCTCGCAGACAAACAGAAGGTCGTATCCTCCGAGACAGTGTCCACCCACCAAGAGGGAAGGCATCGGCGTCCCGATGTCTCGAGTCGCGATCCGAGCTCGGAGAGAGACCGCTCGGAAGGAGACAATCTAGACACCGACAAGGAGGTCCACTCTTCGGGGAAGAGCACCACCGACTCCGAAGTGTGGGGCAAGAAATGCGACGAGGAGGAAATCGACACCGTTCATTGGCCGGACCCCGAAAAGACGGATGGTATGCGTTTCCAATGGTTTATGTTTTGAAAACGATTGTAAATTGATGAAGTTATCCAAGACAAAAATATTCTTTGCACATGAGAATATAGGCATAAAAAATTAATCCGTATAAAAGAGAAAATCCATCATTTGAATAGTGTGAAAAACCAAGTTTAGCGATATTCAGTTTACCTTTAAATATACACCAAAATTGTAAATTTTGAACAGTCTTTGGATATGCAATTGATCTTCAAATATGTGATATCAAAATTGTTAATTTCCTTCAGTACTGCTGCACGTCTATGCATATTTAATTAATTACAAAAAGTAGTTTTAATTCGAGAAATTACAATGAGTTCGTTTGTTTTATTGTTCACAGTACCTACCGATGTGGGATCGTGCATGCTGAAGCAACTACGCGATATTTCAAACTCCTACTCAGGACAAGTGAAAGAGTTAGTCAGGAAGAGAAACCATCTTCTTGCTTTAGTGGGAGGGTTGATTGCGATGAAAAGGCCCGTTGTATGCGAGGAATTGAGGAAGCAATTTCAGGAATGTCAGAAAGAAGGTATGTTATGTTACTTGCCATTCTCTAATGTGGATAACAAATGTACGGGTCAGTATCAAAACTTTTTTGTTGAAATCATTCGTACATTCAATTTATTAAACAAAAGAATATGCTCACGATGTTTGTCGTATTTATATTTTTAACCAAATACTGCTCAATAGATTGCAATGTGGAAACTAGAAATTTATGAAAATCTTTATCAGTCATATGAATCATTTTAAGTGAAAAACTTCACTTGTTTCTCATACCATTTATTATAAAGACATCAATAATAACAGAAAATTAGTATATTAAGTACAATGTGATGACGTAACTGAGCAACAATATAAAATAAAATTTCATAAAATAATAAATATTTTAAAAATAATTAAATTTACATTGATTGACCAAATTCACACTCACCCTTACAGATAAATTATAACTCGTGTAAATATTGTATATTTTATAAATATGTAGCAAGTACCTCCCTGGATTGGTCTATTTGGTTCTGTTGAGTGGCTCGTTCCAGCCGACCAGCTGGATTTGCGCATGGACGACATGAGGAGGAAACAGACAGACTCCATCTCGAGCTTCGGAGAAGCCATCAACAGCCTCGCGGCGGAGCATGAGAGGGTGAAGGCCGAATTGGCCACCGCTCTGAAGGTGAAGAGCGAGTTGGAATCAAGAGGGGTGAGTTCCAGTGTTAAATTTAAATATAGCGATGCAAAGAATCGGTCTGAATGATTATTGCTTTCAGAAAAGTCGATGACGCACATAGGAGTGGGACAATATGTTCACATCTCATTAGTTATGGATAAAAGGTCTATTACAGCGCATTTGATTTTAAGAGCAACATTTCCAGATATTTATTTTTTTAAGTTTTTTTGTTAAACATTAAATTTTGAAAACTAAATTTTACCAGAAAGTATTTAAATAAAAAATGTATACAACTCCTTGACAACAATTACATAAAAAACAAGTCAAATGAGTTGTTGGAGTATATTACATGCAATATTTGAATATTTCATTTAACCTTTCTTGATTTCGTTTACTTGGAAATAGATAAAAAAGTGTATGGCCCTCGAAACTAAAACAAGAAACTTAAAGATGCTTTCTAATTAGCACTATGTTGGTACGGTGTTTCTTTATCGCCTGCTGGCGATCAAAAGATGTTTTAACTACTCTCGTGAGTACTCCAGGAGGCGAACTACGGTGTAAATGCCTTGCGGCGGCGGTGCCGGAACATGACGGACTTTTACTTTGTATTTTACTCAAACAACTGAAATCAAACACACGCGACGGTAAAAATACGAAAGAAGTCTCACACACTTTTTTTTTCCTTCTGTAGATAAAATATCTCTGCATCACATTGCCCTATTATTTTTTTACACGTGACAAAACCAAAACTACACTCTGATTAAAGTTGGAAGTCCTTCCAAGGTCACCATTTGGCAGAATAGGGGAGGGGGCATTGTCATCGAATAGCGAATTAAGACTTAAAATTTTGGTGGTGAAGTCTACGACTGGGTGACAGTGCTCTCTTTTCAGCTCGAGACCTTGAAAGGACTTAGTGTTTTAATCGAAGTATATGTGCAGCCTAATTGATTAAAGACGAGCACAGTAGCACGAGTGTATAATTGCAAGGAACACATAATGTTTTTTAGCCACTTGTAATAAATACAATGTTTTTACCTGACTGTTGGAAAGAAAACGGAAGATTATATTTAAAATGATAAAGTAAATGTTTTTTTTTGGTATCACCTATTGACCGACTGATTTTGCTAATGTTCTTATAAGACGTACACTTAAAATCGTCTTGTAAGAGTATGGAAAGTACTAAAAATTCAATATGGATACACTAGACACCACTTTCGACGGTGGTGAACGATACAGCCCTGACGGTGGCACGAATTTCGACACTAGGTACACAGCCAGGTCGAATTCAGCCGCTGACGAGGTGAATTGAAGCTGCCGGCCCGGCTGCTCTGATCGGTAGTTTTCAGTGGTTTCTCTCATCAACACCATGCAAATGCCGGAGCAGTTCCGTAACAAACGGACCACGGACCGCGCGCGATTTTTTCATCTTTTTCCTTGTCCTATCCTCACCATTTACTTGGGAGACCAATCGGGAGCTTAGAGTTTGCCCCGGCTGGGGCGCTGTCCCGCTGGTGGGAGATACTTGGCTGGGGAAATCACCGCAAGCCGACGTAGGTCGGCGCCGGATCTCGCCGTCCAGCGGGGGAATATCACCGCCCCCTCTCGCGATAAAAACTTTCACGGGGCACAAAACTCCCTTACGGGACAAATACCCTTAGCAGTTGATGCGCTCGGCATCACTAACCAACCAATCAATCTGATGGTGTGTGGAACAACGCTGATGGAAGGGTGCCGCGCCCGCATCCATCTGACTTGGCACGTGGCCGCCAGGGGTCCGCGCGCCTGATCGCGCGCGCCACGGCGGAGGAGAAGCGTCTGCGCGCGCAGGCGGAGAAGGCCACGGCGCAGCTGGGCGCGCTGAGCGCGGAGCTGCAGCAGGAGCGCGCGCGCGGGGAGCGCGTGGACGCGCACGCGCAGCTGCTGGCGCAGGAGCTGCAGCAGGCCAACGTGCGCCTGCAGGAGCTGGAGGGCAAGCTCAAGGAGCAGACGGCCATCGCGCACCAGATGAAGGAGGCCGTGCGCCTCAACCAGACGCAGATCCACAACATGATCATCGAGCGGTGCAGGTACGGGATGCGCACGGCCAAAGCCACTCGTGCTTCCGGTGTACGAGAGACCTTGTTGTTTTTTCAACCTCCGATGGATCATAAAAAAAGGCAAAAGTAAAGAAAAAATGAATTTATTACCAGAATTTATGCACAAACATGGTTACTTTTATTCATAGTAACCGTGAAAAGAATAGAAGTTGACGGCCTCGACGGTATATTAGCGTAAGGGGTTGTTATATCCAAATGGCGATTCTAACCCGATCAAAACCTTGATTTTTTAAGGGGGAATATCCTTCGTACCCTTGCATTCAGAGGGAAAGTAAAATTGGTTCTCCTATGTTGTAGATTTACTGCATGTAAAAGATCCTCAAGCCTAAAACAAGCCTCTTGAGCTAAATCCAAACCACCTGTTACGTCGCCCGAGTAATGTTTTTTTTGTTAGCTGGGGAAGGATTTATTACGAAATTTGCGTGGTCAGACGGAAGATGGCCTGAATCTAGCTACATAAAACAAGGCATTATTGAATTGAATTGAACATTAAGGCATTATTATTACCAAAGGAGTTTTTTGATCCTCTATTAGCGGAAAATGCCCACCTCTGATGTAAGATGGGTCTGAAATTTGCTTTGAAGTTCTTCATTGTGTGGAGACTTTAGCTCCTTAGTCAATTCTTCAGTTCTTCGAGGAAGAGATCCAACCCATCTACCCTACATGTTTAGTTAGAGTAGCACTGTGAGGGTCGATGTTGTCACGATTGAGGACATGTGCAAAAGCCAGCATTTCTCTGTTGTTTGAAAGTTTACACCATGTAATTCGCTTATTTTCTTGAGATTTCCGCTGCACGATTCCTTTTCTCTTGATGAAAGTGAATAGCACTAAGCAGCTCGCACTTGCCGGGAACGTCAATCTTATCATCCTTCTGCACGCCTACAGTTCAGCTAAAATTGGCGATATGCCGTCGGTATTGGCAGAGGTTATGGTAAATAATGTGCGCAATCGCTCACTGGACATTCCCCAATCCTCTTACTTGTCTGGCGGTGTGTAGCCTCGATCGGAGGTTGATGAAAAACGGTCTTCGTACTACACCGTCCTGTTGGTTTGGAAGAACGCGAACACTATATATATATATATATATGTTAATACAAACAGTAGAGCACATAGGAAATGATACACGTATGAAATGCGCTGAAAAGGCGGAGACGAATCGTTAAGACGTAACGTGCAATTTCGTACTTCAGAAGTTACTAAACTGTCTGTAATAAGGTAGTACGTCTGTCACTGTCACAAGCAATTATAAAGAACAAATATTTGTTTTAATCCAAAGAATGTGCGAAAGCTTGTTTCTATTTCATTTATTTAAATTAGAAATTATTTCGTGGCGATTACGCGAGCGATCCGAGTCAAAATAAGAGGTGTCTGTATTTTGACGTAAATGCGTAGGATGTTTTGCCTTGGCTGGATTCAAGAATGTTTTAATGTATGTTAATCGAAGAGCCCGGCACATCACCATTAACATGCAAATGCGTGTACAAAGATAGACACTTTGGCCATCTTTTCTGTTCACAAAAACCACTAATTATTAATAATTTCCCACGTTCAAAATGTAGGATCACTGCCATCCACACAGCGCATTTCACAGGTGTTACTTTCACAAACATGTTTAACTTGTCCTTGGGGTTTCCGCAAAAGTTTTTATAAGTACTTTTTCTCCCACGATAATGCGGGTTGGGCATGTCTTAACACAGTCTTAATAATTAAGTGATCAGTTGATCCGATTACAGGGTGGGTTACGTTTTCGTGAAGAGAAGGTTTCAGCAATGGAACCTGGGACAAAACTTTTTTTGCAGTGAAGCTGAGGATATTTAGCATCCGCATAGTTGGCAGCTTCATGGATTCTTTGGAGAATGCTTTGAAGAACTTCAATTGTCATTCGTGCATATACGTATAGGTATATGTTTATCTGAACATTTCTTGCCCGATTCGCAACATCGTGGAAAGTAAAAGGTACTTTTGCGTGAACCCTAGTATGGCCGAGGAGGTACTCAGATAAATCGGATCCCGTGGTAGGTGGACCCAGCCGTGGAAGTAAATAGGGTCCTCTCAGTAGATCGGGCTCCTTCAGGCCCACGTTCAGGATGTGAGATTTCTCCCGGTCTTCTCGCCTACGTCACCATTACGTAAGTCATAAAATATAATGTATTTCGACGACATACCTGTGTTATCTCCTAATGGAATGAAACATTTTTCTTTAATATATTTAACGCGAACGCCTTTCAGATTTTAGTAATAGGATTTACATTAATAATATATTTTACTTATTCATTAGAAAGGAAAGTGTTTGTAAGGTATTACTTAGAAAAATTAACGAAAAAGAGCAAGTTATGTAATTATTCATAAAACCTTTGATTCATATAAGTTATGTTAGCCATCATTTATTCAATTGCTTTTGGAAAAATAAACAATTTTTATTATCAAAGGAATTAAAAGGAGTGTTGTAAATTTTTTTTTACAGTAATAAAATTCATTGATATTGGTCACTATATTTACATGTCCTTGACAATATCATTACAGCAATGAATTATATATTCCGTATGAGTGTACATAAAATATTTAGATATTTCATGTAAGTTTATTGTTCTTGTTCATATTGTCGCAAAGGATAAAATATTTTATGGCTCAGGAAAGTAAACGGATTAAATTTACTCATGATCATAGTCCTCCTCGGCTTCTACTGTCCCATTGTCTAAAGGGGGTAAACTTTCTGACTCGTGAATCAATCTTATTTTACTCTCTTGTACCACAAATACTATTATTAGTTGTCTGTTGAAGATATTTTTTTACTTTTCACAGCTCTGATATCTCATAATATACTTTTTGCCAACAAAGCATGCTGCGTGAGTACACAGAGGTGAAGAATAAAGCGGACACAGAAGTCAACATAATTGTCCGAGAAATGGAAACGAGACTGGACCTCGTGAACCGACGGCTGCAAGAGGAGATTGAAATGTCGTACGTACACATCGCCGATTAATTTTTTGTAACAATATCCCACTTTTATTCGCGACATTGTATGTGTATTTATGTTGACATTTGTGTCAGGAGTTACTTTGGAATCTACCATCATTCAAACAAAGGCAGGCATGTCCTTAGCGTACCAAAGCGTTGCAACGTAGCCTAAAATTCACTAGGAGATCTCTTGCTACTAATGTAACAGGATGCTGTAAATAGTTCCCCTCGTTATTGTGATGTTCCCGATAAGAAGCTCTGACCGAGGGGTCGTAGACTTCGAGTCCCGGCGGTGGCGGATTTTTCGACACTAGCGAAGTAGCTGTGTGGAATATAGCCATTGTCTGAAGCAGAATTTTAACGGACGGCTGCTCTGATCGGTAGTTTTTCGTCGTCTCTTCGTTAACTTCTAGGTGAATGCTGAAATAATATCAAAAGGACCACGGACAGTTCGAGTTCTTTCCTTCGCCATCTTTGACCGTAACTCTCTCCTTACACACACTTATATACACTACACTACCCCCTTATCGGGAGACCAGTGGGAGCTTAGAGCGTGGCAGTGGGAGCTGGGGCGATGCTCCGCTGGGGGAAGATACAAGGGTGAGATCCAGCAAGCCGACGTGTAGGTTGACGCCGGACATTACGTTCCAGCGCGGGGATGAAGTCCACAGTCTCCCAGGACATAAGATGTATAACATTTACGGGAGTAATGGTGATAGCAATTGACGCGTTCCAAACTAATCAATCAATCAACCAGTAGGAAAAGTACTAACTTATCCTGCCAGGGACACAAAGAGAGCTTTTAGAGTAGCGATTGGAGAGGTAAGTGAAATAGTTTCTGTGCATTACGTCCCCTCCAACATCAACGATGTTTCCTGTATTATCTATATTCAATGGCGGCCGCTCGTTTTGGAGGTGCCTTCCCCATAAAAACCACCCTCGGGAAAAGGCAGTATTAAACTGTGCATACCACCAGCGCAATTTTGAGGACGGATTTAATTTTATGTACCCGCTTAAGCGCAAGAGCATTGTTTTTGAAACGGATAGTATCGTGGACTATCGCGAGTCCGTCCGAAGACGATGTATGTGAGGTAATGGAAGGTTGAGGAAGACTGCGGGTACTGGGCGTTGGGTAGAGGCAGCATGCTGCTGTTAGGGTTTTGTACGGCAGAATTCGCGGTTATTAACTAAGCTAAGGATACTGCCGCTTTCATCTGATTTCATAAATTACTGTTTTGTTAGATGAAAATATGTTTTAAAAATCTTTTATTTTCGCGTGAGCACAATAGCGACTTCTGTTTCATCGTAAAAGTTGTAATAGATAAGGATTAAAACCCTGATGCGTGCAAATCAGTTGTAAACTGCATGCTATAGTTTTCCTCGTTCAAGATATATTTTGAAGAGATGTAATAAATAATTCGAACATATATGCCACCCCTCCTGCGTGGCAATCCACAGGCCGCCACTGACTACTTTGTTCTCTCTCTCACGACGGAAGATCAGTCGAGATATTAGAGCTCGTCATGGATGGGGTGGTGGCCCGGCAGGAGCGTTGCCTGCACAGAGAAATTCCCCACACGCCGCCGTGCAAGTCATGCAGCGGGAGAGGAACATCACCATTTCCGGGACAACATTTACTACACTAATGGGAGTAATGAGCTGAACAGTTTACGAGTACCCACAAACATCAATGCATAGAATGCTAGAAAGTTAAAAGAGTATAAGTAAAAAATTGATCAACAAGTTGATCTGCCAGTATCCATGAGGGATAATTTTTTTCATTGGACTAGCAAATATATGTAAGCTCTGAATAATCGCAGATATTTAAGTTTTTAAACTTGTGCTTGTTACACGAAACGATAACTATTTGTTAGTTTTGTAATCAAATAATGTACCACTCATTTTTTGACTTAAACGCGTTGAACTCCCATCACTTCAGAATCGAGTGTATAGACCGTGGTGGCGGCGAGCGTGAGCGTGTGCATGCGCGTGCGTGTGTGCGCAGCGAGCGCCTGCGGGAGCAGAACTGGACGTTCCGCAACCTGCTGGAGGAGTCGGAGGCGCGCAAGCGGGCGGTGGAGCTGTTCGACCGCGGGGTGCAGACGACCGGAGGCGGGGGCGGGGGCGGGGCCAAGGGCGCAGACCACCACGACGGCACCGCCACCCGCCCCAGCCCCGGAATGGGCTCCGCCTCCGACTCGCTCGTCAGCGACTCGGAAGCGGTGCGCAGCGACGGGGGCGACGGGCCCGAGGACACGCCCCCGTCCGACGAAGACGACGACGAAGAAGAAGACGACAACGAGGACGACGACGTGACCTACGAAAACGACGGAGACTGCGGCGAGGACGACGAAACGCCACCGGGCGGGCCGCGCGGAGGAGCGGGCGGAGGCGCTCGAGATGGCCCCGATCAACGGAAGGCCACCGAAGCAGAGGTGATTTTACTGCCGGGTTCATTGTTCTTATCCCATTATCGATGCAGCTGTAATTTAATTACTGTTTCTAACTATCGTTAATCGTCTCTCCCCAGAACCTACTGCTCTCTTATGGGGCGTGGTGATTGAGGGAAAGGGAATTTTATTACGCCACCCGAGCGCCACCGCGTTTCACTGGTGACAACTACAACTACCTTGACAACAAGTCAAGCCCTCCAGATCATTATCCTCTTAGGGCTGGAATAATAATAATAATAATAATAATAATAATAATAATAATAATAATAATAATAATAGTAATAAAGGGCCTTTAGCATGACCAAGTTATGGAACCCCATAACAGGGAGATTTTGAACGGCAGCAATCGACTGGGTACGCGTAGATACACACAAATGCTGCGAAACGCAAACTGCGCATGCGCAGAATATCGATAATAGTATTTTCGATTGATGCAATGCTTTGCCGAGCAAAACCTCTTTAATATTATTGAATTATTGAAAATATAGAACCAAAATGTATTCGAAAATAATCTATAACTTAACCTTTGTAATTTTAAAATTGGATCTTAAAATAATTTTAGACAAGACATCTAAAACGTTATTTAAAACATTTCTTGGGGCTCTATTTAGCGAGCGCTTTATTACGTGTTAAGTGTGCGTGTGCCTGAGCCTCCCGTTGCGCATGCGAATGGCGCTGCGGCGCTGTGCGGTGCGGCAGGCGGCGGTGCCCGGGGGCTGGCCGGCGTCGGCGGGGGCCAGCCGGAGCGCCCCGGGCAGCCGCGAGGAGCGCGAGCGCGGCCGGCGCCGGCGCAGCGGCTCCGCCAGCGACCCGAGCGTGAAGCGCGGGCCGCGGCACACGACGGCCGAGTCCAGCAGCGACACGGAGGCCGACAGCGCGACGCTGCGGGCGCCGGAGGCGGAGGCGGAGGTCGGGGCGGGGCCGGAGGAGGCGGTGACCGTGTGGGAGCGCGTGCCGCGGCCCGTGCCCTCTGGAGACACCGAGGTGTCCTTCGACCTCGACGACAGCGGCGGCGGTGGCGGTGGCGGCGGCGGCGCCCCCTCGGGTCCGTGACAACGCGCCGGACGCCCCCGCCTCGCGACCCGACGCTCTGGGAAGGGACGGTTCGGGAACAGAAATTCACCTTCAGTTTGTTACGAAAAAAGTCAACGATCGGGGGACGAAACGTATGCGCTACTCTGGGACAACGCAACTGTGTCTGTGTATGGGATGCTCGATTACATACTCCATTAAGGATGTGAAATAAAGGCTTGTTTGGAACCACGCTGGAGTTTTAATAAAAGTAGGAATGGAGACCAACATGAAACTTGGTGGTCACTTTAATGACACTTCACTCAGAATGCACCGTATGGGAGCCCCAAGCTGGGATCCTTTTGGATTTGACAAGTTTGATTATGCCAATGGGAACTACATTTATTGGGGTACCTTATGGTATTTTTTTTCGTTTTTATTTGCCAGTTCAACTTTTAGTCTTTAAAAGTCATCAAGTCAACACCATTTTTTGCGTTGGTTGGCACAACCTTTGGAATAGGTTGATACACATTTCCTTGAGAGTGTGAATTACATCAATGTCAAAATAAATTTTTTTTACATTGTTTTATTGACACAAATCAACGTAAAAAGTTTAACACTGGTCTCTCAGAACAGACTCACATTGGCAACCACAAGAGTCTTGGTAGTTTCAAAATTAAATATTTAATAATCGATCTTTAATTATATTTAATCAGTCTTCCTCCTCTTTTTAATAAAAATGCATTTTAACTTTTTTGGAACAATGAGTATGTAGTCTTATTTAATTGTTTGAAATTTCGCGCTAAAGATATCTGAAACCTGACGACTTCAAGCCAGCAATTCAAAAACAAAAATTGAAACCTTCCCACTAGGTTAAAACTTGCAGAAGGTGGTGCTTATGCCTTCTAGTGGTGACGATTAGAACAATAATACCTATTTTTATCTTAATTTGTGTTTAAAAAATAGGCTGAAAAAACCTTATTACATTGCAATAATGTAACATGAAGGACCCTTGACCTTTCTATCTCGGACACGTTTGATTGACCATTTCTGAGTCAAGTGTCCGACCACTAACAAAATTGTGCAATTTTTGAGTGGCCACTACTGAAACAAAGACGGAGTATGGAAATAAATTAATAACAACTATTACAAGTTTAAGAAATTGTCATTTTTAGGCAGGGGAGCCATTCAGAAAGAGCTTTGCTGCTTGCCTATTGTGTTTTACATAATGAATTTAGTGATGGAGCCCAACAATGTTTAGTAAACTACGAAAATATTCTTAACTGTGACCACTACTAGAGCTTTTACTTAGATGTGAAAAATAAGTATCAGAAAAATAGTTTTATTTTGTGATGCTTGGGAGGATGGAGTTGGGAGACATTGTGGTAATGAAATATAATTGAAAAGTACATGAACGTAATTTGTTATTTGAAACGGGAGTACCAGTAATAAGGTACTCAACTTCAAAACACACAAACCCTATGCACGAAAATCAAGAGCTTTGTTGAAGGTTTCAGCTGAAAAAAAGACAAGAAAAAGCATTCCTTCCCAATAATGGCACGGAAGAAAATTAATGAATTACGAAAATACTACTTTCCAAGCTCTGAACACACATTTGAAATCAATGTTCCCACACCGTTGCAGTGATCATACGGAGACTTCTGTAGGAAGTTCGTCAGTTTGTGAAGGACACCTGACACATACTAGAGATTTATAATAGTATTTTATAGTCCTTATAATTTATATCTGAAATTTGTCAGATCCTGAGTGACACCTGACACAAAGCTAGGGCTTGTGGAAGCCACGTGGCCGATGTATGAACGTGAATGTCAAACAAATACTTGTGACAACCAGTCCAGTCTACCCTAATGATTTATTTGTTTGAAATTTCTCCGAGCTTGGAAATTAGATGATGTACTTTTTGCAATGTGGAATCACCTGCTGGAGACAATTAGGTTATCTCTAACAAAATATTTATTGCGAAATTCAGTGTTAAGTACAGTGATATATTATTAGAGGTCGAAAGGAATAACCGATTGCATTTAGGGTAGGCATGGAATCATCAACCTGTTTGGCTTAAGCGTTGGTTAGTATTTGCTCCAACAGTCTTTCGTACAGATTTACTGAGCAGGTAAAATATATTCTACAATTTCATTTCGCTTATTTCTTAAAATTTAAATATATTTTATTGGCAATCTTTGGAAATTGATGATCAAATACACTAGATATAATTTTGTTAGAGAGAGAAATGTTCTATAAATGTAGATGAAGTAGTAGTAGAAGTAAAGAATATGTACAAACCTTCGTTGTTTCTGCAAATGCAGTAACGTTTAAATGAGCGTGTGTTAAAAAAGGAACGCAAAACGCTACCTTCTGGAATTTACAGATTCTTCTTCTGACTGCGAGCACAAGCGGCGGGAGAGGGAGCTAAAGACCGAAATGGAATCCGCGCACATAGCCCTGCAAATGGAGAAAGAGTTCGCCAGAGCTCTCGAGGAGGAAATGATGAAGATACAACTCCAAAAGGCCACTCTCGAAGTCGAAAGCATTAAAATTGCAGACGAGAAAGCGATTTTGCAGCACAATATGCATAAGGCATCGGTACGTATCCTCTCACTTATTTATGTTTATGCGCTTTACGACTATCTTCTTAGATTCCAGCTAGTTCTTCGGATTCTGCAGCTCAGGGCTGCCCAAGGGAGCGACATAATTGAGAAACCGTTGCGCAGCCGTTGTTGAGTCAGCTCCACGGACCGGCTGAGTTGCTCAGCTCCAACATAATCGTTGTTTCGGCAGTGACTCGGGCCGGGAGATACTAGGTCGAGTTCTAAGTCAAGTCCCGGCAATGGGGGATTTTCAACATTAGCTAGAGCTCTAAGTCGAATTCAGCCGCTTCTAGAGGAGGATTCTAGCGCCGACAGCATTGATTTCTGGCGGTAGTTTTTCGTTTTTTCTTCGATCAATACCAGGCGAATGCGAGAGCACTACCCTAACAAATGAGGCTACGTTCCGCGCGCATTCTTTCCGAACTCTTCCTTGCCCTATCTGCATACCTTACATGCACGTACTCACACTTACATGCACTACAATACCACACATGTTGGGAGGTCAGTTGGGAGTTGTGGGAGGCTTGTCTTGATTGGAGCGGTGCTGCCAGGGTAGATACCTGGAGGTACACTCTTGCACGCCGACGTATAACTCGACACTGGATCTCACAATACAGTGGGAGATGAAAACCACCATCTCCCGGAGTAAAACATTCACTACACTAACGGAACTAATGACCTTAGCTGTTAGTGTGCCTGGAAACATCAACCAATCAATCAGCACAGGAAGGGAGGGGATGCGCTCGGTTGCAATCGGGTGCAGACCAGTGCAAGTGAGGGGCACGTGATTCATTGCAGTGGGTCACCGCGAGTAGTCTGGCTAAAATGCTTCATTTCAACCTCCCTACTCTAATGTCTAGACTTGTTAATTTAGTGCATTTCAAAAACGTTTGCCCCGCCTCTTGCGTCATGGGAATCGTTGCGACATACCGTATTGTGGAAAGAAAGCAAACGTGTTTGCAATTGGAATTCCAGCTCTCGGGAACCACTGTCTAGATTACTTCAAATTCCAATAATGTATTTATGAATAAAGACTTTTCACCATTTTCTCTCTTTAGGAATACAAATACGTCAGTGACTTTCTTCTTTGGATGAAGAATTACGTTTGAGTCCCTTCCCACATTTAAGTATTGCCCAAAAGTAAACAAATTCACTTGACCCATTAAATTAAAATACAATAATTATTGACAAAATATTTTTATTGGCCAGCTTGTAATTCAATTGTGTGATATTAGAGTCTCATATTAAAATAGAGTGTTATATTAAAATATTTTCGCCCCCCCCCAAGTAATTTCGCAGCACACCGCTGTATCGTGGCTCACCTTATGAGAACTACTGGGTTAATGGATGTTGTCCCAAAACGAAAAGCGCTGTTTTAAAAACAAAATAGCAGATTTGGGATCAAACTAGATAAAATCAAAATCTTACATGCTTAACGGAAGAATATTTCATTAGCAATTCGCGGGTTTTTCGTATCCCAGCGTCTTCGTTTTGAGGCTGAAGAGTAATTTACAAAGTTTAAAATGTTACTTCGCATATTTCTATTCACCTTTTTTGTGAAAATGTATCACAAATATTGTTGTTATTAATACTTTGATAGAATTGTTAAATTGGAAAAGCAGAAACTTTCTTTTCTCGGTAGTTCATTGGTTAGCGTGCTCGCTTTCACGGCGCAACACTGGGTTCGATTCCCGAACGGGGCAAAATTATAACTGTGCGTTTCCTTACAAATGTCCCAGCATCTATTGCTGAGTGACGATGAGAAAGCACACCCTAAGTTTATGAAGACCAGTATATACATTGCGGGGATGTCTTCGTGCTATCCACACGATCGTCTAATCCCATGGCCGAGAGGTTGAGCCGCTGGTCGGCTAAGGCTCGTATTGAGATGCCCAGCCAAAGGACCGGACAGAAAGGTTTTTCTAATTTTCCTTCTTTTCACAGGTGCGCGAAAGAGAGTTACGAGAACATTTCGAAAAGGAATTTGTAAGAAAACTTGTACGTGAGTTGATTCCCAAAGAACAAGAGATTGAACGATTGCAAGTCCAAGTGCAAGAGCTAACGAAACTGGCAGACTTCAAGTATGTGGTTTATGTACGACATAAATTATTAGCAATAATTCATCGTATTAATTCACCATCAGAAAGGTTTTCTTTTCTCAAAGTGTCTTCTAGACACAGTTCTTGTATTAATACTTCACATTATTTAATCGATCTCTTCACACACTTATCTCACTAAATATGAATGTGTGCACCATTTCTTAACGAAGACGGGATAAAAAATTCACAAAACTTGCTTTCTCTCCTGAAAATTATTGGTCACGGCCAAACTTTTAAATTATTCACAATAACGTTTATTTATTTAATGTCAAAGGGTTAAAAACTGTGCTTGACGCCCTGTAGAGGAACATTTTAATAGACAGAATTATGCCTATCGTCCGCGAATTCTAGTTACTATTCGGAAGAACTATCTCCCAGAAAGCAGTCAAATATATAATTATCCCTAGGATAAGTTAAATCTCAAGAATATCTCGGATAAACGGCATGGTATTGAGCCAAATAATGCATCGAGATGTAGAAAAGAGTGTACAGAGTGGCATAAAATATATCCTCACTCGTCAAATCACCTCGAGAAATTCCCAAAAGTTGAAAAAGCGTCTGAAATAAAAGTAAATACAAGTATTGTCGAGGGTGCTACTCACATGTTCTCAAGGTAAACTGTCCACGCTTTACGCCGATGCTGGGGCGGGAAATGGAACCCAAATTTTTCACTGTAGTTTCAGATTCTGAGGCAAAATCTGCTGTTTTTTCGAATTGTGATGGATAACATTGTTATAAATGAAAATATATTCACTTGTAATTCTTCAACTGTAACAAAGCCAATTGCGCAAAGTGAATTGAAAACTACAACATCGGCAACCACATCAGCTTTTATTTTAGTTTTATTGAGTTACCTCTCCGTGGGAGACGAATTACGCAAAAGATCGCTCGCTCCGTACACTGTTAAACAATAGAACAGCTCTGAAAATGAGTCAAAAGATTTATTAACGGTACCGCATGTCAGATATTACAAAAATAAAAAAAAAGTGCCTTGGTGATGAGGCAGAAAAATGAGAGACATATATTTCTATTTCTTTAGGAGCAAACTATTTCACTAAAAGAAAGAGTATTCGTTGTTGTCTCAAACAAAAGTCTTTTAACCTAAATTTAATGCAGTTTGATTTGGTTTGGTCATTTCACGTCTGCTTTTTTTGTTGCGAAAATACTAATAAGGAATGGAAATCCCACTAATGCCTCAAATCAACTTAACCACAAAGAGTAAACGGTTTTGCGCATAGTGCTTCTTTCAACTTCGCGCAAGCAATTTCACTGCAGTTGTTCACCGAAAATACTCCTCGCGTGGAGGTAAAAGGGAACAGGCCGCCGCAGATCTGTGTCACGCCCGCAGCAAGCAGCAGTTCGCGGAGTACGAGCGGCGCATGCAGGAGCTGGCTTCGGGCTTCGAGGCGCCCAACGCCCAGGGCGGCGTCACCAGCCTGCGGGAGGTCGTCAGCGACCTGCACAGCCACGTCAGTAGCCACTCGCGCCTTTGCATTGTGCGAAGGAAATGTTTCAGTTGGAGGGCTTGGGGCGGAAACAAGATACTTCACCCCAGTCACAACAAGACTCCCGCTATTCGTAAATGAAATTCTCGATATTAGGAAAAGTGCGGTTTATCTTGTTTCTATGTCTTGTTCGTGAAGGGCTTGAAGGCAGTGAAAAGATGAGAAATATTCGAGCCGAAATCGAGATATTAACATTTATGATTAGTAGCAGGCTTGCTTTCGCTTGTGTGATTTATTTTGTTTTGCCTCAAGCACTTCAACTGAAGAGTTTTGAGAGTTTCAGATAGAGATAGGTAGATATATAGAGGGAGAGGGAGAGAGGGGAGAGAGAGAGGAGAGAGATGCTCTTATATTCAGATCATTTTCAATCTCTTGTCAGATGACAGGAGTGATTTTTCCGGTCACGAATTGTTTTACAGATGCCCGCCAAACATTAAAAGAGCTGTAGTACCTTTACACTGCCTCTAACAGTTCTAACTCCTTTTATTATAAGCACAAAACGTAATATTTAAAATAATAAGGGCTTGTAACACAAAGTAAAATAATAAACACTTTTTTTTTAAAATCTTATAATACATTTTAGGACGTTTAATGCAAATATGTTGGTAAATTTTGTAGATAATACATCCTAAAATTATAAACTTCACTTGAAAACAGAATTATATAGCACCGCAATAAAATGTTTAATATATAGTGAAGAGAGACATTTGTGAGCTGATTCTCGTTCTTTTGTAACTAACCTCTGTATGTATGAATGGTTGCATGATGACAGAGGCAGTTTTTCAGGGAAGGTAAGTCCTCCTCTCATGTAATTAACAAATAAAATATTTGCTTTCATGTTTGAGGGAAAATGTATATGCTCGAGTTGATAGCTACGAGGAATTTACTTTGATGGCATTTTCAATTGCGTGACCTTTTAAGTAAAGCGAAACCCAGCTTTTATTCCCGTCCCATGTTAATACTCCTTACATCTTTTGCGCTACTGTGGCCAGTAGTGAAGGAGTATTTTAATGCAGCCTTTCTAGCCGAAGGGAGGAACCCCTGCCATGAAACAGCCAACTAGCGATGTGTTTTGCAACTAAATCAATGCGTCAAGGTCGGGCTTTGCGATGTGCCAAGGACGGGCGGTGGCGCACGTTGAAATCAACTCTATGTCGGCTGGCGAAGGTCTGGGCGAAGAGGTGCCCCGAACAGACAGCAGCCGAACGTTCTCCCTTTTCCCATCGCAAGTCAACGCATGTAATTGAACCATTGAACGCGGAATGCCCTCTTGAGATGATAAACGCCTTTCATGCCTGTTCGTGGGTGTCCATACGTAAACGTTGTTACCTTTCGGGGAGGGAAATGCTCGGCTTTCTCCTCAGAAATACGTCCAAGTCTCCTTAGTAACAATTATGTAACAATAAAAGTACTTTTGCGATTTGGTGAACCATTTTACATAAGTACATTGAAGCTTGATCACGCTTTGAATTATCTCAGATAATGAATGGCTCACTTCCTTCCCAGTCACATGACGATCAGTCATGACATCCTCTGTGCTGATTCTTCATGGCCGTGGCGTCTCGAGCATTATGATCAACACACGTATCTATTGACATGATGCTAACCGTGATCAAAGTTTAGACCTTGCTAAGTTTTCTCATGCATAAACGAGCTACTCATGATCGAAGTTCGGAGGTTGACAAGGCTCATGTCTAAACGGGCTACTCATTATCGACGCTTGGAGGTTTCTAAGGCACATGTCGAAACGGGCTACTCATTATCGAAATTCATAGGGTTTGATCTGGCTTTCAGAGCACGCACTGACGCCTTTCACAGCGGCTTACTCTTCACCCGCGTTAAAATTCCACCGCCCGCATCCTGGGCTCCGCGTTGTAGAGTTAATTTGTAGAATGAAGCAGTCGAAGGTATTGACGTGTCTGGTGAGAAAGCTGCGGTGCGGCGGCAGGTGGAGTCGATGCGGCAGTCGCTGCAGGAGGTGCGCGGGCGCAACGAGCGGCTGGAGCGCGCCTTGCAGGCGAAGGGCGCGGAGGCCGCGGCGCAGGCGCAGCTGGCGCTCCGGCGCAGCAGGGCCCTGCAGGCGCGCGACGCGCAGCTGCAGTCGCTCTCGGCCGCCATGCGCCAGCGCGACCGCCACTCCTCAAAGGTCAGCACGAGAGCCAGCTCTTCCTCCCTCCCGCCCCGCCTCTCTCTACCTCTTTCTTCGCTTCGCTCGCTCTTTGCCTCTCCCCCTCTCCTTCCTCTACCTATTTCTTCAATTCACTCTTTGCCTCTCTCCCTCTCTCTCAGCCCTTCACTCTCTCCATTTGCTTCTTTGGATTTCTCTCTACTTCTCATTCCGTGTGTCTTTCTCTCCTTCTCTCTCCCTCTCCTCCTCCCTCTCTCTCTACTTCCTCTGCGTTTTCCTCTCCCCCCTCTCTCTCTCTCTCTCGGCCTCTCAGCCCTTCCCTCTCTCCACTTTCTTCTTTGGCTTTCTCTCTACTTCTCATTTCGTGTGTCTTTCTCTCCTTCTTCCTTCTCCCTTTTCTTCTTTCTTTTGGCTTTGTTGCATTTCGTTTCCTCTACCTTCTCTTTCTTCTCTGTCAACCTCTCCTTCCCTCTTTCCTTCACGCTAACATGAGTTTAAATTTTTCTACATTACAACAAATTTAAATGTAATTTTTATACTAACAGTCTACGATTTTTTTTATTTGGGGATGACGAACGCCTAATGCATCTTTCGTGAATTATTTTAATGTACAAAGTCATGTAACTCCAAAATGTCTCCCAGACTCTGAAATATCCTTTTTAATTTTATTATCAAAGTAATACAAAAATTAACAGGACATATCAGTTCTTTTAAATATATTATAAAATTCATGTTTCAAATCTTCAAAATTTTTGCTTATTAATTATTTTTTGTATTGTTAAACTAGTAATGCTCCAACAGCACATATCGCGTGCCGTCCGTGACCCGTTTGTTTGGATACTGCTCCTGTATTTATCTAGTTTCGATAGAAAAACGGAAAACTCGAACAGAAACGTCATCCACTAGAATTCTCCTCCAGGCAACGGCAACATTTGATCTACATAACCAGCCACCTTCGGGACTCGATCCCAATGCCCTCCCGGCCAGCACCGGTTTAGGCGGCACAAGGCATCAACTGATGACATTGTAGTGCCTCTAACCGGGAGGTCCTAGGTTACATTCCTGACGGTGGCAGAATTGATTACATAGCTAGGTCGAATTCAGCCGCCGACTGGAGGAGAATTCTAGCGGCCGGCTGCTCCGATCGGTAAGTATTCCACGGTAGTACTCCGATCCACCCCAAGCGAATGTCGGAGCGGTACCTTAACAAACGGGCCACCGACCGCGCGCGATCTTTCCTTGTCTTATCCTTACCCCTTTCCTTACACGAACTATCCTGTCACGCATGTCGGAAAACCAGTCAGTAGCTTAGATCTTGTCGCGACTGGGGCGGTTCCCTTCTGATGGAGGATTCTCCTGCAGTGAAACAATAAACTACACTTATGGGACTAACGATCTTAGCCGTTGACGCGCTCGGAACCACGAATCAAGCAATCAAACGCGCGTCATCCAAACTGTCCCGCGCAGATCGAGAAGGAGGTGCGGCGCCAGACGGAGCAGATGTCGCAGCTGCAGGCGCTGCTGCAGACGCGCGACTCGCAGCTGAGTCGCCTCACCGACATGGTGGAGCAGATGGCCATTGCGCCCCGCCCCCTCGCGCTCCGCACTCCCCCGTCCGCGTCCTCGGCCTCGGCCCCGGCCACGCCCTCGCTGACGCCTCCGGCCCCCGCCTCCCTCGGCAGGTCTCGCGCCTCGACGCCCACGCAGCCGCAGCCGCCCGCCACCCCTTCCGCCTCAGGAGGCGGCGGAGACGTCGAAATGTCCTGCAGCAAGGTGGAGTTGCTTCTACGCGGCTGTGTTGTTTAAGCTTCTACTTGACTTATAATAACGGGCAGCGGATGGCTCGCAGCTTCCAACTTCAGAACGATCGCAACACTATCGCGTTTGCTCGAAGTTATATCTTTTATTTTTAATTTTTTACTGATACCTTATAGCTTGTTATTGCCTTTGATACGGAGTTTGATATACTCTGCATAATTTACCTGGATCGAGAAAACTGTGGTTACGAGGGAAATGTGAATACAGTTGAATGATGCTATATCTTCCCTTATGGAAGGAATTATTAGAGGGAATTTTGAAAGGGAATTATGGGAGGAAAATTTTAGAAGACAAACCGAGTTAAGTTAGCATTTGGTGAATTAGTAAATAAGTAAACTTGCATAAAAAGCAGATTAAAAATAAAATCATGTATGTACCACGGACGTTAGCTTCTCCTAATGACCTCGGGCGTTTTCTTGCCGCTCGATCATTAAAACCCTTTTAACGCCCCAGGTGCATAAATAACTATAATAAGCTACAATAACCAAGCTAATATTCCGTAATAATCTCGTCAGTTTCCCACTTCTTGTTCAGAACACTAAATACCACAGTTTCAGTTGATATTAACGTGTTATAGAGTTTTTGTTTACTTCTATTCAAACATATGCAAGAATTGTTTTTTAATATCATTAGCATTATAGTAACTGTAATTTTTGGTCTATGCTATCTACGTCGGGAGGATTTTGACCAATTTCCCATCATATACAAAAGTGCTGATATAATCCCTTCTTTTGTTTCTAAGCAACAAATGTAGATTTACTCCCTCTTTCTAAACGTGAATTACAGTTAAATCTTTTAACGCAAACAAAACTGATGGGAACGCGTGGCATACCTATCTTTTCCCCCTTTCAGTGTTATCGCTAAAAAACTACACATATTTTTTCATGTCATCATTTAAAGATTTAAAATTGCATCGAGGAAGAAACATCTGGCTAATATTGGATGTAGTGGACAGGTTCGAAAATAAATTTGAAAATTTTACAATTTACAAAATTTCAGAAATTTTAACGAAAAACAGAAATATTCCTTATTTATAAATGCAGTTTCTTCCATTTGCAAAAAAATCAAGGACGAATTCTCAGGACATTTTCAGAAAATTTTGAAAATAGCACAAGAGCTACATGTAAAGAACTCCCAAAAATTAAAATGGTCTCCGGAGCGGCATATTTACATCTTACTCCTGACGTACTTACCATCATTTTTCACGAAGCTTTTAATCTGAGAGTTATTAATAACAAATCCATCCAGAATCCGTCCTTATTTTCGGGTACCAAAATGCATGTATCTTCTCGCCACCTGTGCCAATCTCAAGCCCCTTTTGAACAACGCTAATGTACTTGAATACTGACGTGTGAAGTTACAGTTAGAAAGAATCTTGAACACGCATTTAAGCATAGAAAATTCGAGATCGTATTCCTGAGATGATTTCAATACTTTCCCCCCTATACTATAGTGTGGGAACATACTGTACTATGTTATAAGGATATATTATAGCGTAGTTGACAACCATCCCTCGCATTCATTACGTCGGTAACTATGCTTTCGCAGCCTGAACTTTCCTGGGAACCCAGCACGGACCTGTGGACGAGCAGCGTGGACGACACGCGGGCCAGCAGCATCCAACCAGGCAGCGCGGGCAGCGGCGAAGAGGTCAGCGTGCACGGCACACCCACGAGCGGCGGCGGAGGCAGGAGCCCAGAAACCTGCACACCCGAGCGCGAACAACCGACGGCCGTTGCGCACTGGCCGAACGCAATAGCGCAGGCGTTCTCCGAGGTAACGACGAAACTGGGTCCTACTTAACCGGAATGAGGATCTTAAAATATGACACGGTTCCACGGATAAAAAATGCCAGAAGTACAAATGAAGAAAATTGATGACAGACAGAGAGGGAAAGAGTGAGAGACAGAGTGACAGACAGGCAGTGAGGGACAGAGTGAGAGTCAGAGAGGGGTGAGAGACAGAGAGGGGGAGAGAGACAGAGAGGGGGAAAGAGACAGAGAAGGGGAGAGAGACAGAGGGGGGAGAGAGGGAGAGAGAGAGAGAGAGCAGTAAGAAGCCTTTCGGTTTCACTACGACCATTTCTCCGTTTACAATCACGTGTTGCAATGAATCTGGCATATCGGACAAATGCGTCCGACGTCGGCCGACCGAAATGTCGGCTCCACTGTGACCGCCGCCGTCCCTCTTGCAGGCCGCGGCGCTGGCCGCAGCTCAGCAGCGGCGCTCGCCCACGCAGCTCCTCAGTCGGGAGAGCAGCCCAGCCGCCCCTGAGAGAGTCGCGTCGCCCAGCACACCGCCCCCGTCGGCCACCAGGTCGGGCGTCCGCTGCCGCTATTCAGCCGAGGGCCTTCAACAGCTCAGCGCCGTGAAGTAACATCCGTTGTGTGCGTCGAAAGCGGAGAAAGTAGCTAAAACCGAAGTCTGGACTAGGGACCGGACGTATATGCACTAATTTTCTATTATATATATTGTGACGTACCTGTGAAGCGGTAGTTTTCACGACAGTTAATTTTAAGGGGACAGGTGTTTTTCTCGTGAATGGGCCTCTAGGGTTTTGGCATAACATGGAAAGATAATTCCGTTATAGATTTTTAAACAACTAAACGTTTATTGATCATATAATACACATTAGGAACAATATTTACAATCAGTACAACCTTTGTTTTGATACCAAACATGCGGATGAGCTCAAATGTATATGATACCTCGGTCTTCAAAAGTCATCTGTTCCCTCCTGACGTTTCCTCGGGCGGTAGTAGCAACGGCGGCAGCGGCGGCGGCGGCGGCGGCGGCGGCGGCAGGCTTCGGCTCACTTCGGAGCCCGTCGGAGATTCGCGCTCCCTCGGCGACCGGCCTCTCCAGCTCTACGCGACGGTTGATGACTTCGCCAGGGCTCCGTCCCAGCCGTTATGAAGTGCTTCACATGGTGTAAAGATCATGTTGGCCTGACCCCTTGCGGGGTCTCTTCGAACGGTGGGCGTTTTTGGCGTGTTTTTGTTGTGGGGTTTTCGACTCCTCTCCCCCGTACAGGACGGGGACCGGGAGTCTGGGTTGTTTGTGGAGGTGTTAGTTTTCTGTGGAGAGAAGGGTTATTTTATTAGGGTTGTGGATGACGGGGGATGGAAGGGGGAGGACTGGGATGGGATGGGGTGGGGAGGGGTGGGGGAAGAGATTGGCAAGGGTTTCGCTAAAGGAGGCGGCGGAGTTGTATTTTGTTGTGGACGGCGTATACAGCGTGTCAGTTATTCTGTCGGTTCGTTGTCAGTCGGTTATGTATTTCGTGGATCGTTAATGTCCTCTGGCTTAGGTTATAGGAGGGGGAAGTTTGAGGATGTCCAAGGGGTGTTTTTTCCGGGTGTGTCGTGGTGGGTTTCTGGGGATGTGGTAATGGGGAAGGATTAGGTTTCGGAATAGGTGATTGTTGATATATTTTTGGATTTGGGCTATTGAGGAGTTGTGGAGGTATGTGAGGATATGGGGGATTATGTTTTGGAGTCGTATGGAGTTGTAAATGGTGTACATGGGTGGGCGGAAGATGAGGCGGATGTTGTGGTTTTCCACGCGGGTTAGTTTGATGCGATTGGTGTGGGATGTAGCAAACCGGGTGGAATGGGCGTATGTTAGGATGGGACGGATATAGGAGTTGTAGGTTTGAATTTTTCTCTTGATGGGTATGTGGGGATTGGTGAGGATAGGGTGTAGGGTGTTGGTGATCCTGGTTGCTTTTACGGTGATTTGTGAATGTGATGGGACCAAAGGAGTCTGCAAGATTACACAAAGACAGGGGAACGATCGACGAAAGTTCGATGTCCGTCGGGTTTTCCTGTTCTTTTCGGTTATCCTCCTCAGCTTTGCAATAAATCCGTTCGGCACTGTTCACTACTATGCGCATATTTAAGCCCGGGGTCACTACACTAACCATTAACGGCTAAGTAATTTACTAGTTTCATTGATCTGTCTCAGTTTTGGTACTTAATCTTAATTTAAAAAAAACATCCAACTTTCTATGAGTCATTAATACACTTGGTTTTACCCTCCCCGAACCTCATTTACACCATACTGCACTGATTAATTACCGCTTGTTATTCGGGAGCATCGCAACCCGTCCGTTCGCTTCCGATCGTTTTCTCGCGCTGCCTAACCGTTGCCCGCCTCACCGGTTCCCCCGATTTTTCCGTTGGCGGCGGCGGCGGCGTTACTGCGCTGATCAAGATGTATTTTGTTTTAATTCAGAATGTATCGCTTTTAGTATTTCCTAATACAGAAACGCTCTTCGTTTCAATACATATGAAATATGAATGCATTTATACAATAAAAACTTCAAGCATACACTAAAATATGCCTTAAAAATAAATGATATTAACTCGTCATAACACTGTCTCATAATATTTATGCACAATATATTTAACCGTCACTTAACTCGTACTAGCTCAATGAAATTATAAAGAATAGTATTAGTTAGTTTCCATAATTATATCGAATTTCTTTATAAGTAATGAAATATGGTAGTAGTATTGATAATAATAATAATAATAATAATAATAATAATAATAATAATAATAATAATAATAATAATAATTGATGAAGTTAAAATTCCAGTTAAATGCTTGTAGTGAACGAATTTTTCTTCGACTTTTATTTAATATTACTTGCGCAAAGGAAATGCATTGAGAATCCTGAAACAATACAAAGTTCTTAATAATTTGTTGTAGTTGACTGCCGTATGCCGAATAGGGACGCTGGAATCCTTGTGGAAACTTCCCTTACATCACCCTATTCCTCTTTGAGTCGTTCGTTCAAGTATGACGGGATATATTCATATGTAAAATGCATATAAATCTTGACTTTGACTGTTAAACATGCGTTCTTTAGTTAATGTAGACATCGAAAACGCCACTATCATCGGCGTTTTTGTGGGCGTGTCTCCTGGCATATGGAAGCCGCGAGTAATCCTCCTGTGTTTAACTGTGACCTGAGCAGTTCGTGGGTGTGTTCAGGATGTCCACGCCGGTGAGCACGCCCCGCCCGCAGTCGCTGCCCGCTGTTCCGCCCCGCTCCGCGCCCCCCGCCCCTGCCGCCGGCCTCGGCGTCGGTCCTTCCGCACCCGCCGCAGGCCGGCCCCGCCCACGCTTGCACCCGCCCCGCTCCCACCCCCACCATCGTCCCCGACCCCATCGCCACGGGAATTCTCGGTGAGTGAGATTGTGAGTAATAAATCCGAGGTTTGTCAACTACTGAGGTCACTTAGTCCGTAGGACTTCATTCTCGATGCAGACTTAACAAAAACATAACGAAGCCGCAAAATCTACAAATGAGTTATTAAGTGGGGGACCGCGCGCGATATTTCCTACCTCTGCCTTTCCTATCCTCACCCCTTACTTTCACTAACACGCATTACACTAACTCACATGCTGGGAGATCGGTCTAGAGCTTGTCCCGGCTGGGGCGGTGCCTCGCTGGTGGGAGACACCTGGTTGGGAAAAACTCCGTTAGCCGACGGTAGGTCGGATGTTGCTATACAGCGGGGCCACCATCTTGCTGTACACCGGCATCTCGCGAGGAAAAACACGCACGACCTGAGTAGTTGACGCGTAGGGCACCACTAACAATGAATCAATCAAGCTAACCAGTGCCAATCTGAGCTGATTGCTGTTGTGGGCAGTTGTCGGCGCCAGCTGGGCCACGCGGCAGCCGCGCGGACGCCGTCGAGAGCTCCGCCGCCGCGCGGGGCGAGTGGTGGGCGGCGCCGGCGGCGTTGGGCGCACATCGTCGCTCCGCCACCGCCGTCGCCTACTTGGCCAGCCAGCGATCAGGTAACATTGCACAAACCGTTGAACAGGATGTCTAGGAATAAAGGTTGCAAATGTGTAGTTCATGTACAGGATCGAAGATGATAACTTCCTGCCAATGTTCATGTGTAGAATAGCGATATTACATGTGTGACATTTGTTCCTGGTTGGATGGCAACCCATGTTACACTGATGTCTGGAAGGTATCCGAAATCTCTTTGCGTCTGAACGTGTAACTGCCGTACATCAGTGCACAGAAAGACTTAAACCATAGCGATTATCCCTACCAAGTAGTCAGTCTACTCTTAAATATTCATAGTTATGCTGTTTTTTAATATACTTTACATTATTTAGGATGCCAGTGTTTCTTATTGGCACTCCTTAAATTTTAAAAAAATATTGACTTTTTTTTTCTTCCATTTAAAAGCATGTGTGAATACAGATTGTATCAGGACCGTTGGAAATATACATTGAAACCAGAACTAATACATTAAAATAAGTTTACTTAGATTTTGAGACTTTGCTCTCGTAATAATGTAGTGAACCACAAAAAAATATAAGGTCAGAGTCGCGGCTCAGGCCAGAGTCGTGTGTCGTAGCCTTCGAGCCGGGCGCTTCGGACGACGAGGCGGAGCGGGAGGGCGCGGCAAAGGCGGAGGCCGCTCTGCCCTCGCAACTGGCGCACGTCGCCGGTCGCGCGCGCGGCCGCGGCCGCAGCCGCGCCCGCTCCCACGCTCCTGACGCCGACCGCGCCCTCGCCGCCGAGCCGGACCACTGCCCCAAGCCGCAAGCGCCCCGCGGGGCGGCGCTCGGGGAGGGCGACCGGGCAGGGCCGGGGGCGGGGATGGGCAGCCCCGTTGGCCCCAGGCCTGCGCCGCCGCCAACCGCGCCTCGCGGCTTCTCTCCGCGCTGCCGGCGGCCGCAGTCCGCGCTGCTCTTCCTCGAAAGCGCCCCGAAAGTACGAGTTCTTTCTTCGTGTTCGTGCACATTATGCCGATATAGAGCTAATAACGGACTCGGTTGAAGTTTATCAACAGTGGTGATAGCCGAGGCCTATAACCAAGTCAGTTATTTTAGATACCCGTCGTGTGTTGTTCAATAGATGTCGTAATGCCACCTTCTTATCAGAAAAAACAACATATAAATAAGATTTTTTTCGTGGAGTTGGTAGATATGCCATGTTCAGCTACAACTCCTTTGTTTCGATTGTTCACAACGGAAACCAAACCATTAAAATACATAACGGACGCAGGCCGTTAAGGGCGGCGTTTCGTTCTCTATATGGTTACATTCGGTACAATGGTATAAGTTTTAATAAACAAGATGGAGCAATCCATGTATCCACGCACCAAGATATGCCTTCAGATGCCCTGATGCACAAACTTTAGAGAGTGGAGAAAGTGGAATGTAGAGATGGCGGTTGAAGACAACCGAGCGCCTGGCTGACCAACAGATTATACCATCCTGGAAATTTGGCAAAAGCACTACACGAACCCCTTTGCTCGGAACAATGTCCATAAACGCAACGCCCGTCTCAGAAAGTAACCGTTGTGCCATACTCTCACAGCAGGCAAATGACCTCGGTTTTATCTATTGACATAAGAATTCAGAAACTTTTGCTTGGATTGACCCCATTCACAAAAATGATTTGCTTAATACACCCTCTTGCCTTCTTTTTATAATACACAGCATACAAAATAATAATAATAGTAATAATAATAATAATAATAATAATAATAATAATAATAATAATAATAATAATAATAACACAAATATGTATACACTAATATCTTTGTACCAATTAGACAAAGAATACGAATCAAAGATTTGAAAAAAATAGTTTATTAGGTTTATATTTTATTATTTTTTGTATTATTATAATTTAAAATTTTTAGAAATGAAAACAAGTATTTAGACGTTTTCAACTATATATTGCAATCAATAGGATCCTGATTACTCCGATCTGTTGCCGGTGCTTATTCGGCTATCACTCCCTCAATAGTTCCCTTGATCACCATCGACCCCGTTTAAAATTTCATCGACTCCCAGGGGGGTCGATGCCCAATGTATCAACTAGGTCTACGCTCTGCAAAAAATATCGAAATAATTACACGGTTCCATTACGTTGTGCCTGGCACGCGCGGCGGCAGGAGCCCGCTGAGGAGAGGCGCGCCGCCAGCGTGCCCGACTACGCCCCGCCCCAGCCACCGTCCCCCGCCGCCCTCTGGCGGCAGAGCGGCGGGGCCGCCGCGCGCCACGCCCGCTCCTCCACGCCGTCACGCCCGCCGCCGCCGCCGCCGCCCGGGCCCGACGACGCGGCGTGGAAAGCGCGGAAGAAGGTTTGTGCAGGCGCACGATTCCACAAGCGACTCCACCCCCACGCACACACACACCTACACTCATCTATGTTTGAATTACAGTCGCCAAGGAATGAATGAATCAATTAAATGAATTGATTTTTACCACTTTGTAAATATCATTTGCTGTATTTCCTAGATACATTTACAAGCTGTATACAAGTGACCCCTGACTGCCCTGAAGAAGCCTGCGACATGTAAGGCGAAACGTCGGTATCCCAGTCAACGTCGCGGTGTCTCCTGGATAGCCGAGAATTTATGGATTCGAGCCGCGGAAGCATACGTGTACATATTATACAGTTCCCTGTCTCTCTAACATCCTAATCCTTTCACTTTGTCCCCTAGTATCTCCCTCGCTTTATCCTGTACATTCCACCTTTCGTACATTCTTCCTTCCACAAACAGCCGTCTCACTAACATGTGTTCCCAGTCTTCCTCTACCATCTTACACATTCTATGTTTTCCCCCTTTCTGTTCAGCGAATATATACTCGCTCCAGTTTAATTTCGTAATCTATATTTTGCAATCCTTCTTGTTTCTTTCCTTACATTTACCTTTTAAATAATTTGGAATATCATCCATCGCCAGGGAAATCGATAGTCATATTTTATCCATACGTTCCGTTGTTCCCTGACTAAGATGAGGACGGTAATAAGCGGATAAATTGATTTTATGGGACGTAGAGGAAGTGCTCTCTTTTAACGCTTTCTCCGCGTCTCCATTCCGCTCCACCTCCTTCAACGAGTTACAGAGTTGGTGCACGGGTGCAAAAGCGATTGGGGTTATCGCCCAATTATTATTACATCATTGATGGCTTTGGCGTGATGCACGATAAGATTTTTGTAAGGTGTCTTAGATCCCCTCCAATTGTCACTACTCCAACAGTCAAAAACATGTTTTTTTTGTAATTTTAATGTGTTATATTAAAGTCCGCGATTTAGTCAGAATTTTTAAACCCATTTACCCCGGTCGCGCTTCTTTGCACTGATCACGCGCGGCATTCGTATGTTAATTTATTCGACACAAAATCTACATTACATACACTCATTACACTTGCACGTTCACTCTTCGGGAACTGAACTCAAAGTATTGACAAACGTGCGTTTCCGCAGGTGGACGCGACGCGCGAGGGCAAGGCGGCAACGGATGACTTGGAACGGCGAGTGCTGGGCGTTCGTTCGCCCCCGGACCTGCCCCCGCCCCCGCTCTTGACCCCGCGCCAAGCACCGCCGCCGACAAGGCGCCTGCCACTGCTTCCGTCTCTTGACGGAACCACAGGCAGCACTCGCAGGTATTCGCAATCGACTGATTGTTTCGTGTCTCCTGGCGCGTCAACTGTTATGGTCTTGCGACCCGTAAGTGTAGTGCATGTTTTTATCACATGAGGTGGCGGTGTTCATCCACCGCTGGATGGTGAGATGCGGCGCCACCCTACGTGTCGGCTTAAGCACATTTCCCCAACCAGGTATCTTCCGCGGGCGGGCACTGCCTCGGCCAGAACAAGTTCTAAGCTCCCGACTGGTCTCCCGGCATTATGTTGTAGTATAGTGTTTGTGTGCGTTTGTGTGTGTACGTGAGTGTAAGTAAAGGGTGAGAATAGCACAAGGTAGATACGTGCGCCATTTGTTAGGTTACTGCTCCACCATTTGCCTGTTGTTCATCGGAGAAACAACGGAAAACTACCGACCACAGCAGCCGGCCTCTAGAATTCTCCTCCATACATTGGCTGAATTCGATGTAGCTATCTAGCCAGTGTCGAAAATCTTGCTACTGTTGGGGCTCAACCGTAGGACCTGCCGGTCAGAACGCACTGGAGTGACATCGCTCAACGTAAATGTTGCCGAAGGTGCCGATCGCTGGACTCGCGGGAGCGCCTGCTCGCGCCGCACGGGCCGGCCGCGGCTGAGCTGTCCCTCGCCGCTCGCCCCTGCACGGCCCCCGGCCGCGGCACCGGCCCCCGCACCGACGCCGCCTCCGCCCCCGCCCGCCCGCGCTTCCCGTGGCGCGGCGCCCTCGCCCCTCGGCGCGACGACGCGCCGAACGCCCACCCCGCGCCGCGCACGCCGCCCCGCGCGCCCAGGGCCTGTCCGGTAGGAGTGGGCGATGCGATATTAACCCACCGAAGGGCAAGGCGGAAGCGCAGCTCATAGATGAGTTAAATGAAAGATTGGATAGTTATTATATTATTTTATTGGATTGAATCTTATTGAGGCCCTACGTGTGATTTTGAAGAAGAAAGAAAAAGAAGAGAAAAAAATCTGGTGGAAGGTTATTTGTATGTCCTGATCACAAAAGTAGATTCGAAATCATGCCCGTACTTTTCCTTTATTTTACAACGGAAGAACAGAAAATACCCGATGAGTTCTAAGGATAAGATTCCCTTTGATTATTGTAATACAATTTACATCACCAATTCATAATATTACATTTTTTATATCTTTAAATGTTTTTTTTTCCTTTTCTCACCTTACAAATTTTTATAGTAAAAACTGTCTAAGACGGAACCTTTGTAAGACGTAAATCTGCCATCCAGGACAAAAGTATCAGAACGGAACCATTTTATATGTGAAAATGACCTCTATAAGCAGGAAACATGTCCAACACAGGAACTAATTATTACCTGTCTAAAACGGAAATTTATTTTTAAATTTCCAGCATTATCTTTAAAATTGCAAGTGCGAAGGGTCACGTCGTGAGACAATAGAATGAAGGACGAGATTTTCCTCTTATAACTGCTGTCCCTGAACTTTTGGCCATCTCTGTGCTTGTATCGCTGCGTTTTTCTCACGGTGTAATTGGTGTAATTTTCGCGACTTTCTTGCTATCCCTCCGAATCATTATGTTGATCGTCCGCGCCCCGTTCAATTCTCTAAAGCGTTACCACGTTCTACAATGGAATTCTGCGAATTCTATCTTGTCATTCTAACGTAGCGTACTCTACAAATGCTACATTTATTTGTTAAATACGGAATAAATGCTTTCTTATATTTTCCCTGTGTTTTGCTGTTGATACTTTTATTTCATGCAATATTTTAATTGATAAATTATGCTTTATATTAATTTCTGTTTCACTAGCAAAACTATGTCGAAAATACTGTACTTAAGTTAAATGTTGAATTTTTGCCAATCCTCCACAAGACGGAAATTTTTCGAAGAAACCGTCGTGTTCCGTTTCAGACAAGTTTTACTGTATTATGAAAATATCGTTAAGTAATAAAATAACAAACTCGCAATAAGAATAAAACAATACATAAAATTAATAAAAATAACATTAATGTGCTATGCAAATTGTATAGTAAAGAAAATAAGAAGTATATAATTATTTCTTAAAACGTATATAATAATTACTGTGAGTCCCGCGTTCATCCTCAACCAACTCACACAAGTGTGCTCGATCTACAGAGGGTTAAAAGTAATCGATTAATATGTATTCGAATAACATGCGTTGTTTAATCGTACTGAACCAATATATTAATGAAATATTATCGATTAGCTTTTAGTTTGTACGTATGTCAAAACAACCCTAAATAAGTTGAATTACTGAACAATTAATTTAAGGAAACATCTCACAATAATATGAATCTACAGACTTGTTCAATTTAATTTATTTAATTTCGTTTTTGTTTAATTTAATTTTAGTAATTATTTTAGTAATTAACTTTAGTAATCATTAAACAGGATAAAAATTTGTAAAAATATGTGGTTCGTCTACAAATTGTTAATTTTGTACTACATATTTTGCAAATTTTTCTCCTAACAGTTTAATAATATTTCCAAACATTACTGTTGATTTTGGCCTTTTTTAATTAGACCACCACGTTTCGTTTAGTTACCTTATTTAAAATATATATTAATATTACACTATCTACTCACAAGACAAATTAAAGACAAGAATAAAATTTACAGACAATATTTAGAAACCAACCATTAACTATAATCTAATGACGAACCTGGTTAGGAAGAATTCTAGAGGTACTCGTAAATTTAATCTAATTCCTACTCTGCCATAACTAAAATAACATACAGTGACTTGTCACTCTGTCACTTTGGTTAAGAAGGCGTTTATATTTATCTCTATTATTTTTCTGTAGTCAGAGAGAGATAAACAGACGATAGATTCCATTGCTTAAATTTGTCTGTAAAAGGCTATATTTTTTTGTCTCGTAATGTAATATTTGAAGTAAAACAATCGTGCAAAATTATCGAAACAATTAATAGCTGTAAAGATAATATTCATCAATTGTTTGATGAATCGTATGAAATCGCCTGTTGTGCTAACCATCAGTAAAATTGCCCATCTCCAGTGCCCAGTCTTCGCCTCCGCCCCGCTCAGCTCCTACGACGCCTTCATCAGAGAGCACCTCATCGCCCCGCCCACGCCGCCCGCCCGCGCCCCGGGGCCGCACGTCTGCGGCGGGAAGGCCGCCCGGGGCGACGGCGCCAAGTGGGCTTGCCACTGCTCCTCAAGCTTCGACAGACGCTCGCCCATTCCTTTCGCCCTCGGGGGCGCCGCGTGGGACGAGGGCGAAAAATCGGGAAAGGCGCCCTTCGGAGCCGGCCCCCTCCGCAAGGAGCAGCGTTCGCAGGAAGCGGAGGTCTCTCCCTGCAGGGACTCAGACCTGCAGGTAGGCGCTACGCAATACCTGCAGGCCGCGCACCGTGAAGCCCCGTAGCGACGAATGCCACTTACGAGGCTCTCCGCGTGCGCCAAATCTTATTCGAAGTGATCCAACGGATTTAGCGGACGACTTATATCGCATTCAAATCGATCACTCGCTCATTCTAAATCGAATGTGTTCCTAATTCTGGTGCAGAGTGTGAAGTTAACTCTACATTCCCGTGATCCAACATCACGTTGATGGCATTAATCTGTAAATATAATTATATGTACGTAGTACGTTATTAAATAATGCAATAGTTATATTATAATATATTTATTTATACATATCAGTGGCTAATGAGCAGCTCTAGTCGAACAAATGCGAATTAAAAGGATGTAGTATTATGGGAGTTTAGTGAACACTCTACAATTACTACCGCTACAATTAGCAAATTCTTCCATTTCGATCTAAACGTGTGCAGATACGCACTCTAGACTTCACCCGCTATTAGTCTCGAGGTTGCTGACGATTGCTGTTCGCTCTGCCGTGCAAAAGAGACTACGTCTTAGCATGTACTACTTTTGGGCTTCGACACATTCGCACCTCCAGCTGCTCATGCGCAGATGCTCAAAGGTGTTGTATGAAAAGTGACGTCACGTTGTGCAAAAAATATCTAAAAAGTCTCTTTTTGTTTCCTGTATTCCCGGTATGTATTCCGAGATACCGAACCGATAAAACTGTGGTGTCAATAACAAACTGCAATGTTGGTGTCAAATAAACCAGATTACGGACATACGTCATTAATTGATTATTCAAATAGTATTAAGATCCATCCGCCTTCTTACTTCTCATTGCGGCATTTTCACATGGCTGCCACGTGGTTACTACTACACAGAAATAAATTATTATTTCATTAACTTATGAGTAAAATTCAAGGTATTGAGGAGAAATGTGAATTACGCAACTCATTAAAAAATGTAATGAGGAGTATTTGAGTATGAAATAAAAGACATGTATTAATGTAATTGAAAATCATAAATCTATGCCTATATGCCTGGTTACCTGGATACTTGTAATGCAGGATATATCCCGGAAATTAACTGTCCTCGCCCCTTCCACACAGGTCCAGTGAGGCACCGCTCCAACAGGGACTGGTTCTAAACTCTCGACATGTATGGTAGTGAAGTAAGTGTAAATGGGTACAACAGGGGAGGCAGAGGTCAAGGGAGAGGAAGAAAATATGTGGCGTGGTGCGTGGCCGCGGCATTCGCCTAGTGTTGATCGGAGAAACCGTGTACAACTACCGACCAGAGCAGGCGGTCACTAGAATGCTCTTCCAGACAGCGCGCTGCAGCGGTGAATTCGTCGCTAGTGTCGAAAATTCGTCTCCATCGAGACGCGAACCATAGTAACTCCCGGTCAGAGACGCTGCAGTGGCAGCAATTGGTGTCCTGAGTGACTCTCTCATCCGTTCCGAGTTTTCGTGGAACTAGGAGGGTCAGTTCCTTTCTCTGTCTGTGTCTCTCTCTTTGTCAATACCGAATGTATTGCTTCAAGTGTTCCCTTGGTGCAGGCGTGCGCCCCGCCCACGCGGCCAGGCAGCGGCGACGGCAGTGGCGCGGGGCGAGGTTCCAGCCCCGACCCGGGTCAGCGCCTCCGCCTCTCACCGTTCAGACAGATCGCCGAGCTGCCCAAGATAGTCGAGTTCGCCGAGGACAGCAGCTTGGAGTCCACGTCCGTCGACAGCGGGCACACGCACTCGCAGGACGCCAGCGACCAAGGAAAGCCACTCATCATCAGGTACAGGAAGATCGAAAGCAACACGGAGAGCAGCCCTCCCCACAGCTCAGTCGTTTTTCATTTCAACGGCTCCCCATTGGAAGCTGAAGATCGTAACCTAACCCCCGGCACGCTCTCTATAATTTCTTCCGACTCTAAGACGGGAGACGGGAATGATAGTAGAGGAACACAGCCACAGAAATATGTAGTTCCATACATTCAAGAAGTGAAAATGATCATGGAAAATTTAGAATCGATGTTGGAATCGCGCGTGCGAAATGACGTAGCTTTAATCACTTCCAAATCCACCTCCAGCCAAACCGGTCCAGAAATGCTGGTCGAGTGTAGAAGTCGTTTGGAATCTTCTGCCCGAAGGCAGGAACGACGCCCTGAGAGTGCTGAATACGAGGCAGAGGAGACCGGGGAGACTCGGAGAGACGCATCTGACACTTCTCTAGACAACACCATGGGAACATCGGAGTACGGAAGCCTCTCCTCCCAGTCCAAACGAGGGGTTTCTGTTAAGCACAGCCTCTCTTCCTTAACTGGCAAAGCGCGAACGGCAAAGCGCTGTGGACCCCCCCGCTGCCCGATTGGAGAAAAGGTTATCGTCCCATGTTTGGCACATAATCGCATAAAACGTTCTCGCAGTGGAAGTTACATTCACGACGATCATTTTGCATTGAAAATGTTGGTTCCTGAATTTCATGTAGTTCACACAAATTGCAGTTGCCAGAAAAATAGGGATAAATTGTCATAGACAAATGGAAAATAGTTTACCTTTTGGATCCCTTAGACCATGTGTTATTCAATTTAAGTATTTTAATTTTCCTTTTATGGTGTATTTTATGACAATCTTGTCGACCAACTACTTCCTTGTATTCTAAGTGTTTACAATAAAATTTTACTGTATAAAATTGTACTTCCCTTGCTAAAATCAGTGTATTTATTTACATACTCCCTAAAATATATTTAAAGAAAAATTGAAAAAACACCGCCGATGTTGTTTAAAGTATAACACACCTTTTCACTTTCTCATATATTACTTCGTACTAGGAGAAAGTCATATGATACAGCAGGGGGGGGGGAATGCCCATTAGACAACAGTAAAACACATTTTATGGGTCCCCGATATCGAAAATGGACTTTCCTTCCTCATATACCACGGCTACTCGTCAGGCGAATCGAGAGAGCGGAGGCGCCGTACGGAACCCAAGTGTTCCGCCACTGCCGATAACCTCAGACACGGCGAGTCAGTGTCCTGATAATTCCAGTTCGGACACATATACTCTATTCCTTGTCATTTCCAATTATACATTATTGATTTGCAGGGTGACTCTGAATTGAGGGTCAAATTTCAAACGAAAAACTTCTGTTCGAATTTTATAAGAACTTTTTTTCTCGTGTGTATCGAAGGATGGTGAATACAATTGATGCTGGTCCCCTTTGGGTGAACTCTGAGTTTTCGAAAAATTCAAGAAATTAACATTTCAAAAGTACAATATTGAAGACACGGAGTTTTGTCTTAAATGAAATAAGTTTTAAAAAAATGTAAAATTTTTGAAAACTCGAGTAGTTTTCTGGAAGTTTCTGCTATTTATTGCGTTTATTACAATTTATTTTTAAAAAAATTCTCAAAAACGGACCCGAATTCTTTCTTTACATTTTCTCTATGGATAGAGCAAAAACACTTAAGAATTGTTTAGGTATGTTTTTCGCTAAACTCTCAGAATTTTCGGAAATTCAAAAAATAGAAATAATGCGCATTTATAGCACCATTTGTTTAAAAAACAAACCCTTTTGTAAGAATAGAACATAATAGAATTCAAAGGCAGAAAAGTCATTTTTATATAAACATTTGAATTTTCCCAAAAATTAAGTGCTTGTATTTTTTCGAACTTCTTGCTCTGTTTGATTGGACGTTTTTCAATGCCGATAAGATAAATGTTGCAACATTATATTACATAACAATTACCAATAATAAGAGAAAGTATTTGCTCACCACTTGCTTTTTGAACTTTTTTTTATTTAGTTGTATTACGCAGTACGTTATTTAGATATTTATTTTATTTTGGGTTATATTTCTTATAACATCAACTAAAAATAATTCACTTAAGTTAATTTTTATAAATCATGACAAGTCGTCTATGATTCGGTTTACTCAGAAAGATTCATTTTTCTTCTACTAAGCAGTAAAACCATCTCTTTACACACCAGCCTACCTCTTCATTGCAAAGCGACTGCATCATTAAAATCATTTTCCAAAACGAAAAAAAAATCCAAGCCTAATAACTACATCATATGTAGCAAAATTAATAGGGGTTATCTCGATACCTTTCAGCAGATAATTCCTTCAGTCAGTGGAAAGTTGCAGGCAATGGTCCTGGAAGGCAAGATATTCTTTTCTGCTAGAAATGTGAATCAAATAAACATATTCTCCTTTTAACTATTATGTATCGGGACGAACATTAAACTAGTTGATGCTACAAATACATTCTCGCATTATTTTTTTCACAATTTTAGAAGATTGAGAATTCAACGAAAATTATTCCTGCACCATTTTTTAAGCGTCCTTATAAATTGAATTAACTTCAAGCAGTACGTGAAATTAATAGTTATTGGTTGTTTTTTTAAATATTTGTACTTGTTTTAAAGATCTTATTTTTTAGAACAGATTTTAAGACAAAAATGTATTTTCTTAATACTGTACTTTTGCTATGTTAATTGTTTAGAATTTTCGACTTCTCCGAATCGATTTTCGAATACAGAGTTCGTCGAAAAATGAGACTACCACCGATTTTTACCGTCCTTTGATACATACGGCGAGAAAATTTCAAGAACATATTTGGAGCAGTTTTTGAGGAAACCATTATTTCAAAATTACCTATATTTCACGCACAATAATTGAGCGTAATTATTACGCGAAAACTGCTTATATTTTCGAAAAATTGTACATGACTTTATTCAAAGATGTCCTTTAACAACAATTCTTATTAAGAAAAAAATCTCAATCTTAATATTGTAGATATTGACGCCGTAAAAATGTGAACTTTTGCAATTTTCGAATAATCTGGGATTGGATCCACAATGTGTCATTTATAAGGGTTCTTTATCAGTAGAGTATCCTTATGTTATAAGAGCACAAAGTTTAATAAACATTTTTGAAGCAGTTTTTGATAAAATTTTGAAAATGTTGGGGCTTTGCTTAAAGTACCCTCAAAAGTCAAAATATCCATTTCAAACTCTCTGGGCCTCGCGTTCGTTCAGATCATCGGAGCACATTGGTTGAAATCGTGTGCATTGTTTACGCTTAGCGTTGATCACAGATGACTAATCATGTCAATCGATTTTTCGGTATCAATGACCCAAAAAACATGGATTCTGACTACACAACTTGTCCGAGGAAGTAATTTACTATATGTAAGAACAAACTTTATCTACTTCTTTTTTACAACGGTCCGGCAATAAGTTTTTCTGTTGAATTTTCCGACACACAATTATATTACTTTATCTCCTTACGAAGTGAGAAAGTAAAAAGAAATAGTGAAATAGCTAACATTATTAGGCTTATAGACGTCACTATAAAAATTTAAAAACGTAAATCAATTTGTTTGTAAATCCAATACTACTGTATACAAGTATTTTTATTTTGAAGATGATTTACAGAAGTAATTTAATATTCTCATCATATGTCATTCAACATAGAAATTAGCTACCGAATTTTTTAAAATCCGTTTTTAATGAATTGTTCTCATAAATGTCAACTGTGAGTTCATCCATTTTATTGTTGGTAAACAAAAAAATTATAACTTTTAAAGAATTATTTCTTGTCAATTATCTATCTTTCAGTGTAACAATGTATTTAACAAGATGTACTTTGACAAATAAATTGTTGTTTCAATAAAGTTTGTAAATAATTCACCTTTAATTTCTATATTGACATTTACAGAATCATGGAAAGTTTTCATAACCAAAAACTGAAGTTTGTAATTCTAAATATTTCCTTTCTGTATTTAATCACTTTGTGCACCAACCTCATTTAGGAGCAGTGAAAAAAATAAAGTGGATACTTTTTTGTAAGATCAACAAGGTTTAAATGGCAAGTAAATTCTCCAAAATCAAATATTTATTGCATTACATTTCATACAGGCAATATATTTTGCAACATTACAAATTTACAGCACTTCCCATGTCATAGTGCAGAAATTGTGAATGAAAAGAGTAATGTGAGCTGGGAAAAGGTGAACTACATTTCTTCTCTCATTTGAATGTTTATACGCATCACCTTTGTCATGTATAAATTTATTTTCTATTACAATAACAATACTTTGGGCTATTTAAAAAGTCAGTCTTATGCAAATAGTATTCAGAAAGCATTAAAAAGAATGTAATTTTTCATGGTTTGAAAGTGTCTGCATTGCAAGTATTCAATTCTTATAGAAATGTTCATTTTTATTCAAAGGGAGCTAACAATAAAATAACATTAAATAAAAAAGACTTAATTAATCCTTTTTAGTTCTAAAGACAACAGTAATTGGTGTTTAAAATGTACTATTCTCTGTCAAATAAATGTTAATTTAATTTATATATATCATTTTGACAACATTTTGAATATTTTCATATCAAAGATTTGCCTCCTTTGAAGTAATTAGAATACAACATAAAGCTTAATTGAAACATCCCAAGGAAGTTGAAAACATTAATAGTGAAATCTGAAATGAGTATTTAGAAGATAATGGGAAAAATATGGTAAAGATAATGGTAAACCCAAAAAACACAACGTTATTGCTAATGTAATCCAAATCTTTCTGCATTTTTCGTAGAAATGGAAAAAACTTTCATTACTCAACCAAACAGATTTTATTTTCTGGCATATTTGCAGAGTTCTGTATGCAAGTTGAATTTTCATCTCTTAATAATCTACTTAAGCATGGCACACATTTCTTGGGCTTAATTGAGTATAAAAATGAAATTGAGCAAAACTTCTTTACTTCAATGAACTTAAAAATGTAAATCTGATCTATTTCCACACATACTTATTTTTTCTCAGCACTTTGCATTTCTTTTCCCACCTTACATTATATGAAGTCTAAGCAATTAATTATTTAACTTATTCGGTATGTCTTAAAGTACAATTTGAATATATGGGAAATGATAAAATAAATGTTTTCTGTCTGATCTCTTTTTTCGTTTTACAAAAGGAGAATCAGTCGAGGAAAAATCACAAATATTCAGAAAATTATTACAATTAATTGTACAATAAATACAATTATTATTAGCAGAAAGAGATCAATCCATGTTGAGAGTCTTTACAGAAAACGATACAGTGTTACATTTCTTCTCTGCAAGCCATACGACTCACCTTTAATTAAAGGTGACAATATATGTGAAATGAGGATTGAATCTTTTCTGCATTGTGCAAAATCATGCATCCAGAAACTAAATAACCTGTAATATTAATTTTTTGGAGTTGGTCTCTTTCTGCAAAACACTGGTCAAATATTTCAGAGTTAATTATGGAAACAGCTGCATATTTGCAATCTACAATACCAATATCTATCCACGGAATATAAGGACAAAATGCATTGTCCATGTAAAACAATAACATTATTATCTTGTATAATAATGATAAAATTACAAAGAGTAAATTTAAAAATCTCACGACATCATAAAATAATTATAAAACACTTAAGAATATAATACCATTCTTATTTATGTAGGAATGCATGTAAATTGATATGATTGTATGCACATTCTTTATTTGAAACATTTATTATATTAAAATGATCACATGAAACACACAGAATTTGGAAGCCAGTTTATTAATGTATATAATATGAGTTGCAGTCTTTGGCAAAATTACACTTACATCACTTAATCTGGGTAACTGTATTAAATTTTAATTATAACTTGACAAGGGGAATACTTTGTAATACAGCCCAGCCTTTTGAATTCCTTTCAAGACAGTCCATGATGAATATCAACTACTGAAAAGTTTAAACATCACAATACTGTTAATGAATTATTACATTGTAAGGTTAAGATTGAGAGATGGAAAGTGATTTCATAAAATTTACAGCATTCGCACAAAGACAAAAGCAATGTTGATGTACCTATATTCTTTAAGAATTTTATTAATAGAGATGATATAAAAGTTGAGAGAAATCTAGGATCTAACAAACTAGACTACCTAGTAAAGAAACTGTGCAGTTGTTATAAAAATAACAATAATAAAGGAAAAAGATCATTATTAAGTTAAGAAGAAACAACAACATGAAAATAATGCAATGATAAGAAATAAATAGATTCTGCATTATTCAAGACTGGAAGAAAATGTTTTGATACTTGCACTAAAATAAACAAAAACTTACAATTTCATTTGAAAAGATGCAATAGAACTGTGAGACATCATTGCATGACAGCAAGTTTTAAATATATGTAAAGAATTCTTTACCATTCAAATGTTTGATTTACACTTTCACAGCTGAAAAACACAAATTGTACTTTATATCCATAGATATATAATTTTCTTTCAGTTAAAACACCATTACAAAGTAAATTTCGATAGAGAAAGCATTTGACAACGGAAAAGAAAAGTTATGTTAGAGGTACATTCCGATTCTTGTATTTCAGTTGCATGAGTATATAAGTAATGCAGATAACATGGTGTATAGTGCCTTTTGTTAAAGTAGAATCTACAAGATTATCCACAATGCCATTGTGGTTGTGAATAATTGAATTGACATGAATTATTCAAATAGCTAACATATAACGTACATCTAATTCTTCCGATTGACATTCAAAATACAAATTTATTGAAGAAAAAATAAACACAGAACGTATTTCATGTATATTTAATTTCTATTCCAGCAAATGTCTATCAATATTGCGATTTAAGAAACTATCGCCCCATAAAATGTATGTAAAACATCATATTCATTAGAATTTTATTATAGGACACTAGTTAAATGTTATAGGAATCAAACTTGAAGAACAAGAAAATTCAATGCTTTTAGAAATCTTCTCTTATGTATATGCAAATAATGTAATAGAACACTATATGATGAAATACTGCAACACAGCCAATATGAAGTATGAAACTGAAGGTCATTCTTTAAAACTTTCATTTTGTGCTGGTATCACATGATTTAACTTACAGACAGGATCCATTTGGAAAGGGCTTGGTAAATGTAAATATCAAGTGTACAGCAGGTAAAGTTTAGTTCAGTAGGTTTACAATTAGGCCAAGATTTCTGATATCCAATACAGAATAAATGTAAAACTGACATCTTACTAAATGTCACTTTGAAAATACACAATTCCAAAACAGCCAGTCAGACACTGAAAAATGTATGTATATTATTTAAAAAAACACAGATATAAAAAAATATAATCTTCTCCATTGCACTTTGAACTATCTATCACCACCTTCTACAGAACAAACTCTAAGATCTAAATTATTGAGTCTAATTTCATCATAAATTTCCTTTATATCTTTATTTTTAATGTCGGAATGTTTAGTAAAAGACAATTCTGCTAAATCAGGGCAGTATTTTAGAAAGTAACGAAGAGTTGTCAAAGAAACCAAACAGCCTGTAAACATTTGGATGGATTTCAAGTTGGTCAAAGGGTTATTTCGCAAGATTTTTGCCATTACTTCATCCAAAAAACGATAGTCATTTGCTTTAAGAAGCGTTAGATATTCCATCTCCTTTGCATGTGTAAGACACAGAGGTAAAATAACATCTGGGTTCCACTTACTTCCCCAAACATAAAGGCACCGCAAATTACAGAACAATGGTTCAGAATTAAATGAATACTGGCGTTCACACTGTTCATAATCTTGCTGTGGACTAGCAACAACTTCTTTGAGCTGCAAACTTTTAAGGTTGGGACAATTCTCTCCAATGAAACGTACAGAAGTAGCACAAATGGGACTGTTAGTCTGCAGAATTAAAGTAATGAGAGAATTGCCTTTGACTTTCAACAAAGTGAAAAACTCAGGGCTGCATGGAAATTGATACAGTTCAAGGGTTTGGACATTCAAATCACTACTGGTCAACACATCTAAAATTTCTGAAGCTTTCAATCTTTGGTCATAAGCCAAATTAGGCAAATGTAAACAAAGATGTTGTAAATTTTTACAAAGCCTAGAAGCTGCTTTTATATGACTGGATGCAGGATGGTGATCACTAAGATATTGAAGAGGTATGGACTCAACATCATCCATATCTTCAGATAAAATAACACCCATGTCATCATAAGAAATGGCCTGAATGTTAGGTAGAGACTTCACCAATTTTCGAATACCTGCGTCTGTCATCATTCTACCTCCAAAATTACTTCTCAACATTTTATTCATGGTTATTTTCTTTAAATATTTACAGTTGGACAAATAGCTTAGTCCCTTATCAGATATAAAAAACCTTAATTTTAAAGCATTAAATGTCTCACACCGTGCATTAATTTTTACTTGCTCTGGTGCTAATCGTGAAACAATATTAATATCTTCCAATTTAATACATGTATTACCCACAACTTCCAAAATTTCATCAGTGCACATTAGATGTAAATCAAGAGCAATAAGATTATGCAGCCTACTTAAGTGACTTATCCAGAAATTATCATCCACACAAACATTGTGCTTTGTTTCTCCAACAGTAAAAGTTCTCATATTGTTATGCATATACACAGCCAAACTAATGCGACCATCGTGAACTCTACTGCAATGTAATCCAACATTATTATTTCTTTCTTCACAAACTTCATCCAATACTAGACCAGGGATGTTGGATAACAAATACTGCTGAACACACTGGACAGCCTGTTGACATTTATTTGAATCATAATTGCCGTACCTTTCTTCAATGTTTATACATGCTGTATTTACTAGTCCCTCCACTGTCTTGAGAGTAATACAGAAAAGACTCTTAGGTAGTATATGGGGTGGCATTGTTTTATTTTCCTCTTACACTCGAATAGTTGAAGTGTCAAATAATCCGTTTCAGTCCCACATAAATCCACATTTCACATGTTATGGCATTTGACAGAAAACCCTGACAAACACTGGTTTAAAAGCAGAAGATAATCTTACTCATTCTATTTTCCGCATATCTTCCATCGTCCATTATAAGATCTTGACACAACGATACACACTCTTCGAAACACGTAATCGCACAGTTGCCATGCGAAGGCTGGACAGTGAATGAAGGTACTAAATCGATATGCACTTAGCATCAAAAGAAAGGTGTATAGGATACGTAAGTACACACAACCATAAACAACAGAAGTCCGATTAGGTCTGTCATTGATTTCTCGTGACGAAAGTGGTTTACGAACGAATCCAGAATTCCAGATACTTGTGTTGCAACACGTTCTGGGTTGTTTTACGTAGATTTAGTACTTCCTAGATTCTAGACCGTAACAAGCTTAGTAGACCACTCTGTCTGGCGCAACCCGCCCGACCTTCTGCCTTGTGAATCTGTCCGCTTGTATTTAATAGGTAAGGATATTTGTGAGTTTGAGCGCATCGTTTGACATTTTCCTTTATCTCAATTGAGATTCTCCTATCCTCGAATTTTGTAAAACTTTTCGCTTATTAGTTTTTTCTTCCTCGAAACTAGGGCGAGAGTCAAAATTCTTCCGCAGTAGAATTTGTAGGACACATCTATTTAATGACTGTGCATTGATAGGTCACATCAAGAGTCTACGTCATTTCGCTGCACTAAACCAATTCCGCGTTACCTCAACACTACATCTAGTGAAAATGCGCGGTGTATCGAAACTTTTCCCCCTCTTGGGTCTCTTATTTGGTACTCAACTATTGTATTAAAAAAGTGCTTGACATCTTTTAAAACTCTAAAAATACTTTGAGAAAGAAATCCCTGGCTTTAGTATTGGAGAGGTAGGTTCGAAAATAACATTGAACTTCGCAATTTTCAGACTCAAATTGCTCTTAATGAAAATCGAAATTATAATATTTTTATTCATGAACTTCGCCTATTCCATCTAAGAATTAAAGAAAAATTGCAGGCCTTTTACGGAAAATCTTGAAAATGTTACAGGGGTTTCTTGTAAAGAACAGTACCCCCTCCCATCTTATGATTTCCTGAAAGGTAGAACTAGATATTGCTCCTGATGCATTTTTCAAGTTTTAGTTAAAATCTTTCTAATCTGACAGAGATGCCCGACCTCGTGTAAAGTAAGAACATAGACAACCGGATTTTCAATATATATTTAGAACATAATTTTGAAAAGTTCTCACTATTCCGTTCAAAATTACACAACACTTGTCATATTATTCAGAAAATAAACACAAAATTATTTATATATCTCATTTCCAAGAAGTGATTTCATCAAGGAAAATCTCTCTTTAATAATGTAGAAAGACACTGAAAAAAATGTTAAACTTCTCCAATTTTTGAAAATGTTGAGAAATTAACGAAAATCAGATCTGTGCCATTCTTGTATGCATACTTTGCTCTATCAGAAAAAAAAGCAATTCAGAAATTTGGAGAGTTCATGTGCAGTACATAACACAAAAATCAAACATACTAAAAATTAAAATACGAATTTCAAATTCAAAGGACCATGACTTCTGTTACTCCATGGAGAATATTAAAAATTTGTCCAAGGTCATGAAACAATCCAACACACATTAGCAGGCTGTAGTAAATTAGCACCTACTGATTATAAACTGAGGCATGACAACATGGGTCAAATTATCCACCCACCAACTTATCAAGATATATGGCTTCCTGTGGGATAATACACCATTATATCAATTCAAACCATAAACGGTTCTAGAGAATGAGACCTACAAACTATATTGGAACCACAGCATTCTGACAGATAAAACCGTCCTTCACAATAGACCAAATATCACCATATAAAATAAGATAACCAAGAAGATCTAGTTTATAGACTTCACTGTTGTAAACACTAATAACATCATGACAACCTACCAGACGAAGTTGGAAAATATAGAGAACTAGTCCACATAGTAAGGGATGAATGGGCTTTGACACATGCTGAGATTATACCCGTAGTATTGACAGCCTCTGGTATCGTCTCGAATGTCACCATTAAGTGATTGGAGTATCTGAATATCAATAAAAATATAATGATCAACATCCAGAAAGCTGTATCATCAATACATGCTCTGTGGTCATAAAATTCATGGGTGGAGACATGTAGATATTATATTAAGTCTGACCTGGAGAAATACAATTGCGTAATAATCTGTATAATGAATATGTAATGTAATAATATTGTAATCATTTTATATTTATATTTTATGTGGCTGCACCTCCTGGTAAACAAACGCTGACCACACTGCCCGTGTTTCTAGTCAAACACAATGTGGATTTAAAAAAAATTATTTTTGTATTGGAATAATAAGAAGAACGCAAAAAAAATTGATTTAGATTAAATTTATAGATTTATTTAGTCAAAAATTAGTAAAAAATGTATGTGATATATGGGGGAGAAAATCTGTGCATTTTTTCTTGAGTTCCTGAATCCCTTTCCATCATTTTAACTGTAAATAGATGAAAGATGAGTAAAAGTTAAAGAAAGATAAATAAATAAAAAAAATAAATGAACGAGTGAGAGAATGAATGAATGAGTAAATAAATAAATATTACATTTTAATTATAACATTGTAACTAATAATTTAATTTCAACTATAAATAATTGAAAGATCAGTAAAAGCTTTTATAAGACAACAAAGAAAATAAAAATACAATAAAAAAAGCACAAGATTAGCAAGATTTGAAAAACTATACATTTTTGTTCCTGGGTTATTGAGAACTTATTTGCAATGTTGAACAAACTGCAGATTTTATTTTCTGTATTGCTAACAAAATAGTAACTCGCCCTTGCTCCTACCACTACAAGCAAAAGGAGAGTTCAACCAAATGTGTGCATTGTGAAGCTACATTTATATTCAGAAGCAAAAAAAGGGGCTATCTCAACAATTGCTCAATGGATTAGGGAAACTGGACAAAAACCTGATCAAGATGGGGGTCATTCACCTGGAAGCTGAGGTACATTATTTGTTACAAACATATTAAGTCTTTTAAAAAAATAATATAATAAAAATAAAACAATATAAATGTAATCTAATTCATTATATATCACTGTTTTGTTGAAATAAACATTATTTTTCTTTTTGATAATCAGTATACTCTTTAATTGTATAGACATAGTTATACAGCAGAAAAGATTTTACTTTTAACTTAAATTTGTGAACTCACTTTAATTGTTTAATGTTGTCTGGCAGTGCGTTGTAAAGTCACGTACATGTATTGTATGTGGATTTGTGATAGTGAGCTGTTGATACTGACTCTTGATGAACATGATTTTTACAATGTGTGTTGTAATTATAAATATCAGTATTGCATGAAACAGTGTTTCCACAGTTAAGTAAGTGAGTTGTGACAAATGTTACAGATTCGTAAATATATAGGCAAGGCAGTGGTAAGATTCCAAGCTCAATGAAGAGAGGATTGCAAGGGTAACGTGGATGGCATTTTTTCATTATTTGAATAATTTTCTTTTGCAATCTAAAGGTCTGAATATTACATGATAAATTTCACCAGAATTTTATACTGTATATCAGGCAGGAATGAACATTTGCAAACTACACGCAACGAGCTGCATGAGTGATGTGAGTTAACTTCAGAGTTAATTTTGTGGTTTTGTCCCTTTGTGAGTTCAGCCGCAATTCTTAGAAAAGTGTTCGTTGAAGAGATTAGCCACTTTTTCCATATTACTTGCTTCTCTTCCAGTATCCTTTAAAACAACATTCTCTACAAAATATCGAGATGATGTCAAGTTGTACTTTTTTATGATATTCCACATTGCTTTAGTTTTGTTACTTGTGTTCAAAATATCCTGATTATTTTTCATTACTTTTGTCTGAACTATTACTTTCCTTAAAATATTTTTGTATTTTCGGAAATAGAGATGGAAACCGGATAATCTTTAGAAAATGAATGATATGATCTTTAGAAATGAAATAATGCGCATTGTTTTTACACAATGTTTTAATTCTTTGTGTGATCCAAGTATTATTTTACTGTGAAATGTTTAATTTTCACTTTTTGTGAGAAAGTTAAAGGATGAAAGTTGGAGGAGCTTTAAAGTGAAATGAAAGCTTTGAGAAAAATGTATAATATTTTTATTTGTGTCAATAGTGTTGTTAACTGTGTTCATTATTCCTTCAGCAAGTAGTCTGTAAATAATTCATGTTAATTGTAATTTTGTTTGGGGTTTGTTTCCCTATTTGGAAGTGAAAGGCTTGAGTGACTGAAGGCATGGCAAAACGTAAGGGTGGATTGTTTGATGCGAGTAGTACTGGGGGTATGCCAAGTTCGTGATGAAGATCATTGGGTATGAACCAAAGTGCTTACATTGTGGACCTTAGGAAACAGTTTTGGAAGGTCTGTAGTCTATGTATAAGGGATTTGGGCGCTGAACCGCAGATAGGACTTACAACGCGGTATGTTAGCATTGGTTTGGTCATATCTTTGTAGAGATGGGTACCGGCGTGGGTTTGGGAGAGAGAAGACGTATAAGGCTAGGGCTCAATGATGGATGTGGAGATTCCAGGTGAAGCGGCAATCAAGGAGGGCTAGTTATATCGGGGGGTGAGTACTAGAGGGCAACCGCCAATGAATATTACGTAACCATGTGGAGTTTTTAAATAATGAACGCATAATGTAGGATGACACGTTACACGGTTTATTGAAGAAAAACAATTAAAAGATATGTTCACAATAAATTTGTTAAAATACTGCAAGCACATAGAACCTTCTGACACCGAACATTTCTCAAATCTGAAGATCCAGATGATTCTTTCCTTCAATATTGAAGATTTTCTCCTAATATTCTATATATGAATATTGTTGACAATTGCCGACCAAATTACTTCAAATTTGGCGTCTTCTCTTCTTTAACAGGGCGTTTGATGCTCTTTGAAGGCGTTTCAAAGGAAAGGATAATACATTTTAAACTTGGCGCCTCCGAGATTATTTTCCCCCAAAAGCCGCGGGAATTTCTTTACTGTTGATCAAACATTCCTTTCTTCGTGCAAAGTTCCTTGAAGTCGATTGTCAACTTCTTTGTATTAGTTCGGAGCGTCACCGAAAGGTCGCACCAGCTCCTGAACGAATCCCGCGTAATCTTGGCATTGTCGAAATGCTGGGAATTCTTTCGCAGACGCCTGCTCGCATTGTCACCACAAGCTAATGCGGAAAGCTGAGTAAAAGCGTTTTGAACGTCTCCAAGTTTCGATCCAGAGTGTGCCAGGTATTGGATGTAGTAGAAACACAAAGCAAAATGCCACGGAATTCGTAAAGAAAGGCTTAATTTCGTTTGGACTGAGGTAACTGTGACAACTTCAATACTCGTTAATTCTTTCTCCAAGTAACAATCCTTGTCAATTGTGTGTCATCTCTTTTCCAGAACACTCTTGTCTGACAAAAACTACTGAGATAGAAGAGGCGATGTTCCGTTGCCATTTCCATCAAAATGCTCTCCCAACTTTTCCTCGACTATTTCACCGCCTGAACAAATATATTAGGAAAATGGTGGGGCAGCGTCAGACATCGAGTGTATTTCGGGCAGTAGAGACGAGCAAGGTACCCTGCTGAATATCATATTCTCTCGTCTGCATGCCTGTTCAGTTTGCCGGTTTTGTACAATCATGGGATTTCGCGCGGTATATAGGTGAGCTGTGCAGGGGATGTCAGGTACGAGGATAAACCTCACTTCCTCGGAGATAATATTTCCTTCACAGAAGGACATCGTTTCTGCAGACAATCAGTGATTGAAATTAAAATTTATAAATCATATCACATATTCATGTACTCGCATCTCTTTATTCTCATTTTTTTTCTTTCTTTTTCTTCAAAACGTCCGCCCGTCCGTCTGAATACCACTAGCACCTTTACCTTACGTAGAATTTTCTTCCAAAATGGATATTCCCCGGTCGATATTACTCGACCCGGTGCGTCGAATTGCCGTGATTTTGAAAAACATTCTTTAAATTTTTGGGGTACTTTACTCGAAGACCCACGGACATTTTCAAAATTTTCTCAAAAATGGCTCCAATTTTTTGCTGTTAATTTCTTGTAAGAAAAGAGTAAAATACTCTTATAAATGTTTCATAGGTTTAATTTTCACTGGTAACTGATTTTTCAAAAATTTCAAAGGTTTGAATAATTTTAGGCGTCTTTTTACAAGTACAAAATTGTAGGGAGAGATATTCCTTGAAATGAATATTTTTCTCCATAGTTCTTTCATTAAGTACATTTCATTGTGTACAATTTTTTGAAACTTTGAAACTTTCGCACAATATTACGTGCAATATGTGCTATTTTAATAAACAACAAAAACAAAATATTCTCAAAAACTGCTTAAAATTTTTACTTTAAACTTATGGAAGGGATAGTGCTAAAAGTACTGTAAGAGATACTATACACGCCATTTACAATTATTCTGTTTTGAAAAAAAAGAATAGAAGATCACAGAAGTAAAACATCGATGTTTTGACGATGTTATGAAAAACATCGATGTTTTGAATATATCGACATCGATGTCACATTCCTACTCCAAAGCTGCGATGCCGCTCTGAGCGACTCGGCGCCTCACGATAACTCCTGTGAGTTGGACTCTCCAACGTGGACTTTCCGAATGTGAGGCTGGCCCCCTGACTTCGACAGCGACTGCGCAAGTCCTCATTTACAATGCAACATTAAACGTAAATATAACGTAGTCGCAAAACCTAGAAATGAGTTATTAAACGAGACCATTCGCAAGGATTTGGCGTAACTGTAGACGTAAGTTCGTAAACGTAACGGGTTCTTAAGCACCAAGCTTTTACATTAAGTTTACGTCGAAATTCTACCGAAGACCAATCAGAGAGCAGCATGAAATATGGTGGATTGCAGATTGTGTTCAGGTAGTTTGTGGTTACGCCATTTCATTACTGTTATGTACTGAACTTGTTTGCGGTTTTGGTGCGAGTAGTGAATTCAAAATAAGAATTTCGGCCATTTTCCTTACGACTTTAACTTGACGGGGGACTAAAATAATTACTTGCGAGGAATTACTCTTGAAATTGATGCAAGAGAATCCTTGTTTATAAAATAAAGGACATGCAAGTCTAATACAACGGTTACTCTCATTTATATAAGAAGACATCAATAGGAAAATCGAAGAAAAAGCTAGAAACCATCTTCTCATCATGCTAGAAGTGAATCGACAATCGATTAAGTTTCAATATGTTGAAATCTGATTGGCTCTTACGTTCGTCATTGTGAATGCATGAATTTACGTGTAAATTTTACTGTTAAGTTTACGAACTTAACTTACATTACGTTAAGTTTGCATAGTGAATGAGCCCTAACCTTGGCTGGCTACCGCCCGGCTCCTTGGGATTGGCGGCCTCATACGAGATGGGCGGCGACGTCGTACCCCAGACTCGCCGCCTGCCTGACTGGCCGTTATTCGTGCGCTGCACTGTCGTGTGCGCGCCAATTCGAAATGGCGCTGCACCGAACATTAAATAAGCCCTCGAAATCTCATCAATCGCCTCTTCTTACGAGAAATGAAGTTCACAACAAAAACAAAAATAATTTAATTACATGATTTCCGTCTTAGTTTCACAACTCACATAAACGTCTTTAAACATTCAGAAGTTTTCATTGCTAATGTTCTTAGCAAATCATGCATACATTTGTATAAAACTCACAATCCTTGATCCGAGAAGCGGTCGATCTACTCTCCAAGATCTCACGAAAGATTCTGCTTGTTCATCCAGGGTCTTTTAACATGACACTTCATTGCTAGGTGGAGACTAATGTCAACATAACCCACTACGTTACACACGTTGACATGTAAACAGTTAACACACCGTTAAACAGAGTATTTCAAAATTCAAACTTTTACACTAAAAATGTAAGTTTTACATTCGAACCAAACCGGTCTAGCGTTCAGTATATAAAAATGGATATTCGTTTGTTCGAGATCGATAAACTCCTATACCGTTTGACCGATTTCCATGAAAATTGGCAAAACCACCTTTTTATGGAGGTTTTTATGATTTTCATTTTATTGTAACTCCTAGACGGTGCTCCAGCACAAGATGGCGCTTTCGTTAAATGCATGGAGCTATGAGGTTAAATGCTATGAGGTTAACTTCAAATAAACTTCTCTCAATAGCACGTTACACACAGTTTTTAGCTGTTTTTGACATAAATAAATAAATAAATAAATGGATGCTATTCTCAATATACCTTGTCATCATTTTTGCTGGGCGTTGCTGTGCGACGCAGGGCGAGGCCGAGGAGGATAAGCCGGATTGCGAGAGAGGAGAGAGTGGAGGGAAAAGAGAGAGAAAGAGGAAAGAGTGAGAAGAGAGGTAAAGCGAGAGAGGGAGGAAGAGAGGTGGAGAGGGAGAGGGTGAAGGAGAGAGAGCAGGACAAGTGTGCCGGTAGTTTACTAAAGAGTAGAAGCATAGCATAATGATATGTATATGTATACACCTTTAGTCTATGGTAGAAGTGCCATGTCTTCACTGTGAGCATCGTAGCGTTGCGACATTGCGCTCCTGCCCATTCCACGCCGGTTGAAGGACAAACTAGAATTGCGCAGCTCCTAGTAGTGAAGAAGTGGTTCCCGGAATGTACACGGGTTGCATGCAGACTTTCCGTCTACATTCTGTCGTTTTGCAATGCAGGTGATTATTACAAGTACTACAATCCTCCCAGCAGGGAAGTTACCTCCCAGTTACCTCCCAGCAGGGAAGTACGTGGTTCTCTATCCGGAGAGAAAATTCTCAGAATATATTCTAGACTGCTAGAGGAAAAGCGTTTAAGTCTAAAAATAAAAGACATTTTCAGGGGATACCTTTTACTGATTTTCTTGGAATAAACAATTGGAAACAACTTTTTGCCCTGAATAATTGTTAACAACTATGTTTTGACCTCATAATTTACTTTAGGCACTTTATACTGTAGGCATGAAAAGATCGGACTTTTCTTCTTCAAGCATCGGACCGTAGATGTGTTGCGCACTCATATCGATTTCCTTTAGGGGGTTTTGACTTACTTCTTTTGGAGTTCTGGAATTTTCCATTCTTTGTGCGTGGTTTTGCCATGCACTCCTATATTCTTTTATTTTATCATTTAAATTAAATATCCCTAACTGATTTTTTAACTCCTCATTTCTGATTCTGTTTTCTCTCTTAAAGCCCAATATAGATCTTAATAAAAGAAAATAAATATAACTCTTAATAATAATAATAATAATAATAATAATAATAATAATAATTCCCCGTGTGGTGTCGGGGATTTTAGTAAATAGCACACGGACCTCCCCCTGGCCGTAGAAGGCGACTAATCGGAGCAGCTGTCGCTGTCACCCCTAAACATCGTCATTCCCACAAATCTGTTTGTCATTCTTCACTTTTACTTGTGGCTCAAATTCTGTTTCTGTCTGTAGGCCAATTTGTATCGGCCATCCCCCACTCTGTGTTTTCCGCCGACGTATAGGTGCGAGGGCTACGAAGTCCGTTATCCAATTCTACCACTTCTATTCTAAACTCTGTCTCCTCTGTCCCCCCTTGTTCTCTTCCATTTCTTAAGCTGGCGGTAGCTCAAAACGCCTAGGGGACAGGTGACCTGGAAAACAAACCCAAGATAGAGCAGTCTGTCAGGATGACCAGTTTACGGTGCAGGGGATCGGAGCCAGTACCGGGTCGGTCGTGCGCAGACATGGCGGCCACCGGCGTGTGCACCCCAGCATGCAAGCCAGGGTGCGGAATCAACTCGCAACTCGCAGATAGTGCTAACGAGTGATAGAAGTTCGCGGACTCTATGGAAGTTGCGAAACTAGGGTTGAGAAACCTTAAAAAAACCGCTGTCCAGAAAAAGCCCGGAGTTCATGCAAAAGAATGAAAGTTTGGGAATATCCAAAAACAGTGATGACTGTCAAGAACACCCGCAGCAGTATAAAGTAAAGTAAGTAAAAAAGAATCTGAAAGGAAATTTCGTAAAGTGAGCCCTTTATAATAGAGAGGAGTTTAGCATGCGCTGGATCTGCCGTAAAAGGATACCGAAAACTTCATCTGGATCTTGGTAGAAACCCAGTTAATGACCAAATCACAGGTAAAAAATTACTTTTAGAATTTAGAAAAATAGCGCAATATAGATGTTGAAGTAATATGCTCCACGGCACACGCAATACCATGCAAAGTTGTTGTAGTTGCAGTGAGCTTACTTACTGCAGTGAAGACGGAAATAGTTAAGAACTAGCTTCTCAATGAGTCATTGCCTGTCGTAGGATAACATTGAGGCCCACGATCGGAATTATAATTCTTCAGCCGCCATGTTCTGACGTTCGCGTTGTACTTACCAGAGAGAGTAAAGAGGCATTCATCGTCTAACCGTCTGAGTTCATTCCTCAAAACAATGAGTGGTTTTCATTTACGATTTGGCACCAGTCTAGAGTTGCTGAGAAGAAAGTATGTCATTGTGGTAAGCCATTTCATATGATGATCCATGCCTAGATCTATCAAATGCATTAAATTGAGGACAAACATTATCGAGGTCCCAAGAGACTCGCCTATATATAAGCCAGAGCAGCAATTCAACAGTTAACCGACAAAAGATCAGCTATATGACGCAAAAAAAATTGTGAGTCCTGAAAAAAGTAATATTACATAGTGGAAGCAGTTACTAAAAAACACAATTTAACCTTCTTTAGTAGTGTGAAAGAACTAATGCCTGCAATACCCGAGCACTAGAAAATACTTGCAACGAAATTCACAAGAATAAATCAACACAGAAAACTTAACTCAAACACTCAAAGTGAAATGTAAATGCAAAAGAATCTTAGCCCCACCAAATAGGCAGAAAGTAATCAGTAGCTCGCCCTGCAGCATACCCAGCAAAGAAGTATCGACAACAAGCTATGAGGACAAATTCCTCAAACAAAAATGAAATCGATGACACAGATGATCAAGACACAAACCACGGCCTCTGAGACAAGTTTCGATGCGTAAGTGCTTGAAAATTATATCCAAGTCCATCGATCTATGAAAAACTCCGCTCTAAGAAGAGAAAGAAGAAATGGATGCCAAAAGGAAAACCAAGAAAATAAACACAATCTAGTATTCTAAGAGGAAAACGCCATTCCAACATGAAAATTAATTCAGTGGAATATCAAAAGGCTGTATCTCGCATACTGTGAGCGAAATCTGCTACTGGCCAACTCACAACCAAGTGTGTCAGTGCTTACAGAACTCATCTAAACAGAAGACCGTTTAAATTTAGAGGATATAAACCTTTCGGAGTGACGTAGAACCTGATAGACGAGCTAGAGGTGGGTTGCCATATTGACAGCAATACTTATCCTGCTAGTCGTCTTGATCTCGACACACCTCTAAAGCAGTAGCTGTAACCCTACACAAGCATTGAAGATGGACGGTATGTTGCATATACTTACCCGATGCTATGGCGAAAATGGAAGATCTACAAGACTGACGATCAACAACAGACTCCATTTCTAATTCTAGCGACTTATGCTCACAGTACACATGGGGTGTTCTAGGACAAATGATCCGGTGAGAATCGATGACCTGCTACTTAAGCAACGAATACGTACTTTTAAACACGAGCAAAGCACTCATTTAATGCTAGAACGCTCATTCTCCAAGCCATAAGATCTCTCATATGCTAGTCCAAATCTTGCAACTCGCTGACGTGGAATACTACTGCAGATTTTCATCAGAAGTGATCACTTTCCTCTGCTTGACTATCATCAAACATGCCAAAGAACACAGTACACGTTACCAAAACGTGGTGTTCCAACCGCGCAATGGCCCAGTTCACCAGACATATACCCCATAATGTCAGTGGAAACTCAAGGAAGACGTTACCGATTCACCAACTGTTTATCTTCGCTGTAAAATACATTCCACAGACCTAGTGGCCGTCATCTAGGATTCCAGACCATGGTGGAATACGAGACCAAAGAAGCAATAAGCGAGAAAAGAAAAGCCCTCAATAGATATAGACGTGTACCAAACCCAAGACAATCTTTATTGCTTTCAAGCGTCTGCTGTGCTTCGCTCGCAGAAAAAACTAACAGCAAAACGATCAAGCTGGAAAAGTACGTAACAACCATTAACATCGAGGACGACCAAGTCGACGAATAGACAGAAAAATCCGCTCAATAGCTGGGAAAAATGTTTCAGTCCAAAACATGCAATTAATGAACACGTCAAGCGGGACAACTAATATGCAAACCCTGACAAATAGCCAGTGATTACACCAATACTCCAAAGCCAGTGACACAAGTAGCTATCCTCAAGACTTTCTCGACAAAAAGAAGAAGAAGAACAACAATACTTGACTTGACAACCAATATAGATAAGCCATAAATAACGCTCTTTCACATGCTACTGAGAATTTGCAAGACGCCATAAAAATGCAGCCTGAGACACCGCAGCAGATCAGACAATATCCTTTACAGCATACTACGTTGAATTACCGAAGAAAAATACTGTCCCACTTTGCTAAAATATACCAATAACATTGGACACAAAGTAATACCCCAAAGTCTGAAAGAAGCGATAATAATTCCAATTTTAAAGGCAGGCAAGGATCCATTAAATCCTGAAAATTATCCCCGGTATCGCTACATGCTGTCTAGGGAAAAATAATTGCGAAAAAAATGGTCAACACCCGCTAAAAAACATGGTGTCTCGAAAAACCTTTCTAAACATACATCAGTGCGATACAGCACATCACTCTACATCGACCAGCTAATATATCTGGAAAAACGCAATCAGGAATACCTTCATCAAAAAAGAAAAAACATATGTTACCTATCTTTGACCTGGAAAAAGCTTTCGATAAGACCTGGCGACAAAACATTCTTGAGACAGCTATATAACTGGCAAATGAGGGATATCTACCAAAATTCATATCCCAGCTTCCTTAGTACCAGATCTTTCAAAGTTCGCGTGTTTGGCAGTCTATCTCAAGAAACCACATACTAGAGAAACGTACCGCAAGTTCTCCATGAGTGGCACGCTCTTTATCATAGCGATTAACGGGATGTTACGGCATAAGAAGCGTCAATAGGAAAATGCATGTATGTAGATGACATGCTATATTTTACTCTGCCAAATCACTGAATGGCAAAATTCAAAATGCAAAAGCCATTCAATAAATTAGTTACAGAACGCAAAAAACATTAGTTCTTCATTACAGCAGCCAAAAACGGAAGCAGTTCCACTTTCAGTCGGAAAAGGAAATTACAAGATCCTGAGCTTGACGCCTGAATGCGTGTTCAACTGGCATACAATGAAACGGCAAAATTTCTTGGCTTGATTTTTGATAGGCATTAACATGAAAACAGCATAAAATATACTTCGTAGATGCAAAAAACGCTCTGAATGTAATAAGATGCATTTCCCATATAAATTTGGGATCAGATAGAGACAATCTTACTGCGTCCTGTACAACTCCATGGTGATGTCCAAAAAGTTTATGATGTGCCAGTGTACTCCTCAGCCAGAAAATCAAGTTTAAGAAACTAAGACCCCGTTCACATGCAGTCTCCCGAATTCATCTGCGCTTCCGCACTAGTCCTTCCTCAAGCCATCTACTGTGAACCAGCACCATGTCGCTACATCACCGACGACAAACAATGCTAACTGAATTATAGATCAAAATCTGTCTCTACCGGAAACATTTAAATCACTTCATTGATGACTCACCTAGCTGTAATATTTACGATCAAAGACCTTCAGCCAACTCGTCCAGCCAACATCCGCAATCAGATAGCAAGTGCTACAACATCGTCCTATCCACCAGTTTTGAAACACGAACATATGAAATTCAGTTTGGATGTTGAAAATCCAGAAGTAAGACTCGATACTACCAGTATAAAGAAACAAGAATGCCTCCCCATAGATTTAAAGTCAGATTTCAATCAGTCTCGAAGAATACATGACAAATCACATCATAATCTACACAGCTGGTTCAAAAACAAAAACATTCAGGTCGGAAAGCGCATTTGTAACTGAGAACTTGTCGAGGGCTGCACTTCCACCTGAAAGCAAGTGTGTACCACTGCCGAATTATATGGCAGTATTGCCAGTCTTCGACACTGTGAAACTCTCGATTCAGGAGGTTCGTCAGTCTGCACAGACTCTCTAGTCTTCTCACTGCAATAGACAGGCGCCAAACTGTAGACCCACTGCCTGAAAATGATTCTCATAGCATTGCCCCAATAAATTAGAGCAGCGAGAGCATCAGTTACGTTCATCTGGTGCCCTGGACACGTGGGTTATCCTAGCAATGAAGAAAAGCCGATTCTGCAGCACGAAATGCGGAACATCCCAATCAGAAATGGATATTGAAATTACGACTCAGGATGCAAGAAATCTGTCTCGAAGTGCATCCTCACAGTAATGCAGACTCGTGAACAGTCTTCACACGAACTACACCCCATTAAAACAAAATATCAGTAAATGGTCACCAAATTCATGCTACCCTGACGAGAACAGTGTGTTACCCGACTAAGAATTAGGCCCATGCAAGAAGACTTCTTCATACATGTTAAGAAGTGAAGAACAACCCAATCTGCAGCTGCGGAAGAATTCTACAGTGAAACATATCTGCACAGACTGCGTTAGATCTCGCAAGACTTAGAAACAGGATGCGGCATGAGAGCAACATGAAGATAGATCTGCACCGACAGACACAACTGACAAACTATATTACAGTTCTTGAAAGAAGCAAACTTTTCTTCAAAATGTTAAAGATTTAATATATGATTAAATCAATAAATCCGTCACTAAAAGGCTAAAGGCCTTAGATGCTAAGCTCAAACTAACAAATTAAAATAATAATAAAATAATAATAATACTAATAATAATAATAATAATAATAATAATATATGCCTTCATTAAATATGGCGAGCTCGGGCCATCAGGCCGCTCTTCGCGCTGACCACATGTCACAAATATACAGAAGTAATGTATTAAATATTAAAATTACAAAAAGTATGTTATTTAAAATTTTAATTTAATGTAATCTACAGTTGTAAGTAGTTTAGTGGAAGAAATTGTTATTAAAGCAAAGCTTATAAATAGAGAACATAGAGTTTTAAATGGATAAAAAGTTACAAAATAATTTTGAATAATATTTTAAAAATCATGTCTGAGAATTAAAAACACAATGAATTAAATGAGATTGTGTGCCTTTAAATAATCTGCGCGCTACGTGGGCAGCCTGTATTCACACGAGCGACTGTGATTATTAATACTGAAAGAACACCATCCACGTCGCTCGATCCTGAGAGGAAACCCGCTGAGTCGGGGAAAAACACCAGGCAGACGTGTTCTAATACAAGGAAAAACTAAAGCTAACAGAAGTAACGGTCATTTGGATGGTATCCTCAGCTGCGCGTCATGCTGCAAAGGGTGGTTTCTTGTTTAAAACCACCTCTGCTCTACGGATGAAAGTAAGTTCCGGCAGTAATCCAAACAGTCGAAAAGTACATATTTTTTACCAAAAGAAACATTAATCGTTATTTCATAAAACACCTTAATCTAAACATCCTAAGAATAGTTTTTATTTGACCCACGGTAAGCTACAAAATGGTGTTTTTACCCTTTGTAAAAAATCATGCCAGGTGCTATCTTAAAAGATGTGAATGAAAGGATGTTTTTAATATTGGGAGGCAATTTATTCCATTCGCGGGCTACAGTAATTGCGAACGATTTATTGTAGTAGCTGGTTTTGCTTTTTGGGAACTCTTTATTTCTAAAATGTTAATGCTACTGAAGGATTTGCTATTCAGTATCCACGTTTCACTTCCAAAGGTATCAGTAGGCACAGCTAATATTTTATAAAATTTTAGGAGAATTTCTTTCGTTGCCTTCTTTTTTAGTGTTATTTTCATCGTACCGCATGTATGATTAAATCTATTTTCCTTTCTACATCAATTTCTTCTATGTATGAAATGTAACAGCCTAGAAACTCAAAGATGCGGACTTGTTCAATGATTGTATCATTTACTACCAGTTTACATCTTACATGAAAACTGCCTTGAAATGCAATGGACTTGGTTTTTTCTACTGAGATTTTTAAGTTATACTCTGCTGTTTTCTGTTGTAATTCAAACAGCTCTCTGTAATTTGTTCTCATTGTCTGCTATATGTACCTGATCATCAGCAACTATTAAAAATTTAACAAAATTTCATTCTTTAAAGTTGTTTGTAATTTCTAAAAAATTAGGTTGCTGTTTCTGTTGTCTAAAATCTTCGTCTAAATGGAGATTAAATAAGATGGATGACAATCCACACCCTTTTATGAGAACATTATGTTGTTCTTCATACTTTAGTCTATCAACATCTGAAGGTAGAACTTCTTCTAATGCTACTGGTTCCTTATTATCAGGTATATTCATTTCAAAATAGTTTCTTTTTGACTCTAATATCTTTCTACAGCTCTTCATTCTAAATACAGAGGCCTCGTTTTGTCATTCATTTCCTTCTCTTACCTAATGTCTCATTGGATACTTTTTCTAATAACTCCTTCAATTCTTTCCATTCGTTTTCTATATCTAAACTAAGATGTTTTGCTTTCATGTATTCTTTGGTTCTATTTTGGAAAATATTCCTGATGGACACATTTCCATACCATTTTGTCTTTATGGGATCTAGTATTTGTTTTCACCCACTTTCTTTTTAATGCTATGATTGCTCTCACTAAATAATGGTATGATCCGATGTCTTTCCCATATATGTCTTTGACATCATAGAACAACGTTCCTAACTTTTCTTTGACTATATAGTAGTCAATGATAGATCGACCACCCCACCCACGAGTTGTCCAAGTGTATTTTTGTGGATATCTTTGTGTTCAAAAAAGGAATTTTCATTTCGATATGCATTAAGATTTATAACATTGCGTAGAATGGTCCATTTTTATTTAGTTTCACTTCTCCGTGTGATCCAATAAGGTATTTGACTGACTGATTTCCAATTAGAGCGTTAGGCCTCCTCCAATTAGTATATAATAATTTTTGTTAGTCGAGTCTATAACATTTTGTAAGTTTTTGTAGAATATTTAAGAGTCATTAGATCTTACTTTTTAAGGAGAACATACCTCTAAGTCAGTCATACCCTCTGTATTTTTAGTCTGCACGAAGTAATTCTTTCTCTTATCCTGCATAGGACACTATTCTGTTTTTCCATCTATTACCTATAAATATTCCTACTCTGCAACAGCCCTCTTTTCAATTGGTACACCGCTATAGATTAAAGTATACGATCTTATGTCATAAATTCCTTTTAGCTTCTTTTTCGTTTCAGATAAAAATACCAAGTATATTTTGACTTCACTTATTTCCGCTTATAATTCTTGAAGTTTATGAGCTGAATCACGTACATTTTTCATTCCCACTGTCATATTCTCCACTATTCCCAGTCGCTTGTCCTTTAATTTCGCGTTAGTCATTTCCGTTGATGGCCGGGTATATCTCATGAGTGATCCAGAAATACAAAATTTCTCTGGCCACGTTACGAGCGCTGCGCAGAGTACTTCCAGTGGTGAGGCTGCCCCTTTACTGCTTCTGGGCTAGCAGGATTTTCTATGTAGCTTTTACTCCCTTAGACAGGTTGGTTTTACTACACCTAGGAGACCTGTCTTCCCCAGGTATCTACTTTGAATACCCATCTGCAGAAGTGAAGATGAAAATAAAGAGGGATAGCTATGAAGAGAGTTTAAGAGTAGAGAAGAAAGATACTGTAAAGAAAGAGAAAGGAGAAGAAGAGAAAAATGAACGACTCCGTAGCCCTCGAAAACTAATATCGTCGGGGCGTAAAACACAAGAGATCAAGGAGATCAAAAAAGGACCGTTGAAGGTAGTATGGCACAAGTAATAGGAAATAATGTTACACTAGTGACCCTCCTCCATTATCCGGGCTTGGGACCGGCAGCGTCTGATGTCGAACAAACTCCATCAGCCACAGGCGGAGTCACTTCCAGGAATCAGACCACGTCTTGACTGACTTATACTGACTTCCTTTTACTCTTTTTCCCCCTGGCAGCCTGTAAAATCCGATTGTGAGTGAAACAAGTAAAAATGATTTAACACAGTTTTACTTTCTCAGACGAAGGACTGATTAACTGCAAACATGTCCTGGCTTCGACATGTTAATGAAGATAAAATTCTTTGCTCCTTTTACCCCCAGTCCTTTACGTCTCTCGTTACGAAAATGTTATCTTCATTTTGCTCGGACTTTTTTAATTGTTAAAACTGCTTGATAACAGAACACCAAACGATACATCATTCTGTCGCGAAACAAGTCTTTAGGCACCATCTTGCAAGATTCACGGGATATTGCCAACAACTTCCTAACGTTTTTTGAATAAGTTCCAGCGATCAGAACTGTGAAAAAGACTTTGTAAAATATAAAGAAGAAAATGACAAAATTAAACTAGATCTTGAAGAAGGAAGCACAGCAGTGATATGAAGCACTTAAATGTACCTATTACATTCTGAGAATTAAATGAAGCAAATTGAAAGACAACGGTCCCGGCCCTGACGTAATTCCTAACATATTCGTTACGAAGATACCGACTTTTGTTGAACAATACCTGATAACAATTTATAATTTGATATACACTAACAACGTGTTCCCCGTAAATTATCTGAAGCTATTATTGTACTGATAGGATAGGATAGGATAGCGAGAAGTTATTTTAGGATAAGGAACAGACTTATCCTATAATATTTCATTATTTAATATATTTTTTGTCCAGTGGTTAGATTGTTTTTGTCTCTTTTGATTTAATTAATTTATCTTTTAGGATATGAATTGGTTTCATTTGATTTGGCATTATTATTTTTTTGTTGTACTGGTATAGGCGTATAATCTATAATATTAGCTGGTTGATCATATAATTCTAATTATGCATTGTTAGGTGTTTTGCGAGCTGTGGCTCAAACTATTTCTGCACTGCACTAACATGCTATGTTTTCTTCTTCTTTGGTCCTATCTTCCATATACGGAAGTTAGGTAACCCGTAACGGGTTTTCTTGGGATAAATTATTCAGGGTGGTTTCCCATTGCCTTCCCTGATATAATGATGATGATGATGATTATGATGCTAGGGGTGAAAGGACGAACACAATACAACCATGCCTGAGACGGGACTCGAACCCGCGATCTCTCGGTACGAGATCGCTACGGCACTACTGTCTTACCGATCTCGGCCACCGGATCGGCAACATTCTATGTAAACGTCTGAAAAAAAAAGTGAATCAAAGATTGAAGCGGTATATGCAAAAAATCAAATAATCACTCCATATCAAAGCGGTTTCAAGAGCGCTCAACATCGAATTGTCTCGTATCCCTAGAGAATACTGACTATAATGATTTTGCTATTAATATGAAAATCATGCTTCTAAGCTTAGTCACACAGAAAGCCTATTGGATGATATGGTGACGACTGGTTGTCAAAATAATGACCAAGGTCGGAACCATGGAAAATATTTCCAAAGCCATTTACAGTTTTTTTAAAGAACGTTCAATCAGAGAAAGTAAATGTAATTTTGGCAGACAGTCACCACATTATGAACCGCGTGCCTCAGGGATCAGTAGTTAGTGCTACCCTCTTTCTACTGATCATCAATGACCTCCAAAAGAATATTATAGCGCCAGCTGTCATCAATATGAACCTTGAACGGCAAAGAACGATTAACGCACAAATGGCGATAACCTTCGTCTTTAAGATAATCACAAAATTTTCAGCAATCCGAAATCACAATCGATTTCGGACATAAGTCTTAATGATGTCCAGAAATACGTCTTTGCCGCGATTTACAATGTGCGAAACGAAAAGGTACCACGAAAAAGGACCGAAGGATTTCTTTCCACACCACTGAACACTAGTTCATCATCTACTCGTTTTCGCCTATTATACTTCTTTTTGCCAAACTTGCTCTCATCATTCCCAACAACATCTTCTCCACCCAGTGGTTCACTCTCAGCGACAACTAAATCCATACAATTTCCAGAAGAAAACTCATCCAATAGGTCAAGGTACGCCCACTTATGCCGGCATCCAAACTGATATGATTCACTTTTGCTTCCATCACCTATATGTAGGTGATAAGAAGTACTTGCCAAAACTCCAAGTGGTTTTTCAGATGGGCGTAAACATGATTTTCGGATCTCTTACCTACTAATAACCCCAAAATTTGCCTTCGTATTGTTCCCGGGAAAAGCAATACATTTATTATAAATACCTCTACTTCTAAGGGTATCGCATATGTAATATGCAATCATTTCAAATTTTGTATGTGGAGTACTTTTTAATTCTATTACCTTTGTTTGAATTCCTCCAGACGCAGATTTAACGTCGTAGTAGTAGAATTGGAAATAGTTTTACAGAATCATGGTTACTGTCGGCTGTTCAGTCACGAAAACATGAAATACACTCGAAAACGTGAATAGGCACATTTAATAGTCACGATGACATTGCAGAATTTACTTCTATTTTAGTGCGAGCACATGACTTGTTTAGCTATATTTGAGTCTTTAAATAACATTTTCTGCAGTTTTCCTGAACAGTCCAATTATTTTAAACTTTGATGAAGCGTGACCTCGTGGAAAGATAAGGTGCCTTTAGCTGCATTGGCCAGATCACTAAGTTTAGAATCCTTTTTGCCAAGAAATCGTTAGCTTTGGACGAAGATACTGCAGTACAACCCCAGATATTGTGTTTACCACTGTTTTGAAAAATTGAAAAATAATAATTTTGCGTACTATAAGTTATTCAGTATAACAAAAGCTGAACTATTATAGGTGAATTTTCAACGTAATTATATGTTATTTACGTACAAATGACAAATGACCTCAAGATAATAAATGACCTCAAGATAATAAAGCTTACATTTATTAGTGACTGAAACTAATATACCAGCCTCGGAGTTGATTTTTCCTGACCTGAAGTCACGAAATCGTGTTTTGCAATCACTTTTGTTACTAAAGACGCATTTAGGTTTTGGCATGATTTTGATTAAACCTCAACACTGCTTTATTTCTCAACAAGCAACTGAGAGTAGAGCAGTTGAGATTTCTAGAAGCCGAGCTAAGACATGTTGCTGTTGCATACGTTTTAACTAGCTGCTTCGCAGCGCGTATTTCACTATAATTACCACACCAGTTATTTCAATTAAATAACGAGTTGAGGCATTGATCTCAGGGGGTGGCGTGGATTAGCGAGTTTCTGCGAGACAAAAAACAGAAAGAGCGAATCGGAATCTTCCGAGGCAAGCGTTACGTCAGGAATACTGCAGGGGAGTGACATTGAACCTCTTCTATTTCTAGCGATCGTCAATGGCAGCGCACTTAATCTCAAATGTTCTGCTATTTGCATTCGATTGCATAATATATCGTAGTATGAATTCGAAAGATGAAGAAATGCTGCAACGGGGTGATGCGTTATTTACTGGGCGGAAAATAATGGAATAAATTGCCTCCAAAAACCTTTGCATTCTTTCCTCGAAGCGCTCAACAGTTTAGGAAATTAATTTAGAGTATTATTAAGTAAATGGTGGACTGAATTAATAATAGTATGTTATATAGTGATGCATAAAATTTTATATTGTGAAGTGAGGTGTCGCGCAGTGTCGAGCAGAGAAATAATGAAGATATTTAAGGGTGATAATGAAATGAAGTGAAGTGTAGTGCAGTTTGTTAGTGTTAATTGTACAAACATTCCGTGTGAAGTTAGATTATTTAAGTATATTTTTCATAATGTAACATAATGATTTATGAATCAGTCAGTTTTTATATTATTATTATTATTATTATTATTATTATTATTATTATTATTATTTAACCTCTATTTTTATTACTGTATCATTATTATTATATAATTTTTTGTTAGTTATATGGCCTTATTTATGTAATTAGCTGCCACCGAGTTATACCCAATTGCAGTTTACATCAATTTATCTTAATTGTTCTGAATTGTAACTTGAAAGCAGCTCGGAGGTGACCTAAAAAAGAGAAAAGTCTCGAAAAAATACCACTTTGTTGGGAGAAAGTTTAAATTCTTTTGAGTTTGTGATTGAGAGAGATCAGAGAGACGTGTTTTCTTACTTTCAAGTTGAAGCAGTTGCATAACTAAAAAATAGGACACTTCCGCATTTTCCTAAAAGCCCACCCGGACCATTTTTAGAGACCCAAAAAAAGGACAGGTCGGGTAAAAGAGAACATCTGGAAACCCTACTATGTATACGTTCAACGATAACGAGTGACATGAAGACATTCAATAACGACATCGTTATTATATGTTCGTCGTATGCCTGTATTCTGATTGGTAGTTGTGGGGTTGTAATCGCACGCGGGGAATTAATATAGTGACAATTAACAATTTTTGGTGGAATTAACGAGAATATTTAATTTACTAAACGAAAAGACGAATAATTTCGTTTTCTTCGTATGATTTATTCCTTTACTAGTAAAAAAAATCACATGTATAAAAAAAAGTCAATGAAATATGGAATCCGAAATATTGTTCTCCCCCTCTTCCCCCAAAGATTTTATCGCTGATATTGACAACTATTGTATTCTAATCGACGCTTTCGACGTCTCCGTACTAATATTCCCAACGCAAGCGCAATTGGAGGTTTCATATTTCAATTAAAAAAGCCTTGCAAGCACATTATGAAGTTTTGCAGCGGAATAATTGCAGAGAGAGAGAGAGAGAGAGAGAGAGAGA
>BOPP01000324.1:688553-701088 GCA_017312745.1 Gryllus bimaculatus | reverse complement strand
TATATATATATATATATATATATAAGAACTTTCTATAGCTGGCGTTTATTGAAAACTTGTTCTCAGCTGTATGAGGGTTTCAATATTGTTTTCTCATTTAACGTCCAAGTGCTATATTTCCCATCGCGATGTTTTTAATATCAATTGAAGGTAGTGGAGCTATGCAGATATAAATCGGAACGCTTCATTCAAAACATTATTTGTTAATTAGCCTTGTTTGTTGTGGCCACAGCGTCCTTGAATACATTTTGTTCAGAGGAATTAATTCGCTTTTCTCGTTTTGTAAGTAGACTAGTGAAAGCCTTTGACCTCATATTATATAGCTTTTCAGTTTTTGGAATTTCGCTATATTTGTTTGAAATTTGTGTCTTTGTAGTAGTTCCTCGGATGTGTTAATTTCTTAAAAATGGCAACGAGTACTTTTAGCTTTTCGGCATCATTATTATTCTTTGATCTTTCAGATTTCATACCAGGTTCGATTATTGTGCCTATATTTTTTTTTAATTCTTCTAATTTTTCTGGTGAATTTGATCTTGAGCAAAATTGGACAAACTGTTCCATTTTCTAATATTAATATTTTGCAAAACACGTAGAAGTTATTTTTTAGGAGTAAATAAAACTCATTAGAAAACGACATCAGTTTAATTTTACATTTAGTAAAGATGAAAAGTCTATTTTACTGAAATTTTAGATTCAAGAAAAACACTGCAAAGACTCGAAGTGAATTGGGGTGAAGTTTTAGCTTATTAGATTCGTCTAACGTGAAATCGGTGAAAGGAAGAACGTGTTTCAGGTAAATGCTTGCCGTGGATAATAAATTAAATACAAAATCGTACGGCTCCATGTATCTTTACTTTCTCGCACATTACTGCGTATAATAAGTTATGTAATTCTGTAGCGCGAAGATTGAATTTCAACAGAAATTCACAACGATAGAGTATATAATTCTTGTTTGTAATGTAGGAAAACTAGTTAACAAACAAATAAATTTTCTATAACTTGGTAACGAAAATGTCTAGGTTTTCAAATGTTATGTACCTCGCGATTTTTAAAATTTTATTTATTTGTTTATTTATTTATGTGTTTATCTTTAACTATTACTCATCTCTCAACTATTATAGTTAAAATAATGGGAAGGGATTCTGGAACTGAAGAAAACGTGCGCAGATGATCTTCTCCGTTATGTCACATACAGTTTTTACTGTTTTTTATTAAATAAATCTAAATGAAATATGAAATAATATACAAATTCTAACTAACGCAACACCTATAAAATTACGGTCAAGAAGCGCATGAATTAACGGAATTAACGGCATGTGTTTGACGCAAAATTACTAAAAAATACTCATATTTTCGTAAAATTGACATTACCTATTTGAAGAACTGTTTTAGATTAACATTATCATTAAGAAAATATTGTATCTTCATAATTGTAGTTGTAGGATGGCGCCAAAAGAATTTTGAATTTTTTCAGTTGTCGAAAAATTATATCGTTTCAACGACTAAGTTTTCAACCGACATGAGACCTACAATTTTAAATTAAACGTCCTTCAGACTATCCACTATCAAAATTTTATCAAAGCAATGGAGCCAAAAAATGTTTAAACAACAATTTAAAATGGCCTATATTTCAAATAAAAGTACGCAAAAATACTCAAATTTTCGAATAATTGTACATGACTTTGTTTCAAAATATCTCTTTAAGAAACAGATTTTATTAAGGGAAATATCTCTATCTTTGATATTTTAGTTGTAGGAAGACTCAGAAATTATTTTGGACCGTTGCAATTTTCAAAAAATAGGCGTTTTCAAAAAAAAGAGAGAACTGCACTTAAACATTTATTACATTATCCAATAACAAAATTTAATAAAAAACAATCGAGCATTTTTGTTGAAAATTTTGAAATTGTTCTAGGGGCTTCATGTAAAGGAAGCCCCAGAATAAAAATACCTGTTTCAAATTCAAGGGGCCGCGACATCAGCCAGATTGACAGGAGAATATTCATTTTGGATGAAAACCGGCTGAACGGTTTAGCCGCTAGCATTGCTCACAGACGGACGGACGGACAGAAGGTTTTATAAGAACACCGATGTTTTAACGTTGATGAATTTTTAACATCTATTTTTATATTCGTTATCGATTTTTTCTGTACATGGAAAAAACAGCACAATAATTACAATTTTGTAAGAAATAAAACTGACGATTCACGTGTTCAAACGGACTGATCTTCATCGAGCAGAGAAGAGCATCTCTCGGCTGAGCGATGAGCCCGATGCCCTAATATTTCCTAGGCCCATCTTCATATCACGCGGAGAGGCGTCAACGTATGCGGCGCCATAAGCGAAGGTCCGTAGTCGTCCTCCTTTCAGTTTCCTTTTCGGGGATCTGAGGAAGCTCTGAACTCCTACGATGACGCTTTTAGACTCAGTTTCTCGCGAGGACGTGAAGTTAGTAGATATCAGTGCTATTCGTGTGCAAACTGTTTTTACACACTATCAATAAAAATATTGGGCCTATAATAGTTAGACTAAATAAGAAAGTGTTAATTGCATTTTCGTCGACAAAATAATAAAGTAAGTCATCTTTGTTTCTATTTCTCCTCATATAATAAAAGTTTTGTGGATTATTATAATTTTACTTTTTTGACAGTTAAATCTTACTCGTAATTAGGCAATCAACATGACCACTAGTATCGAATTTAATTTTTCTCCGCGCCAAAATTACTAGACGCTATTAAATCAGATTTAAAAAACTTCGATGTTTAAAAACAACGATATTTGAAAAACGCTCCAATTACGTTTTGTGACGAATGCGGTTTTTTTGGATTCAAAGCATTTTTTTCTGAAAAACGGATGAACTTGGTTGAAAACTTTAGGCAGATTGTTAATTGTTCATGGTGACAAAGAACTTAAGGCAACAAAAAAACTGTAAACAAATTGATTGTGCAAATACTTGTGTTCATTTTTAACTTTCATCGTGCACACATATTTTAACATTTGAAAATGAATGAAATTCGTGTCTCTTATTAATGAATTATAAAATCATTTGTGTGTAAATTTTAAATGTTGTCACAGCAGTTTCTGCCCGGGTGGTCCTAGGTTTCGAGTCTTGACGGTGGCAGGATTTTCGACGCTAGCTTGTCACCAGAGTCGAATTCTCGAGGCTGAGCCTCTATCTGGAGGAGAATTCTAGAGGACGGATGCTCTGGCCTGTAGTTTTCCGTGGTTTCTCCGATCAACACCCAACGAATGCCGGAGCAGTACTCTTACGAAATGTACCACGAACCGTGCGCGATCTTTCCTTCCTCTTCCTTGCCCTTTCCTCATCTCTTACGTACACTTATTTACATGTACTGCACTACCACACATACCGGGCGATTAGAGCTTGTCCCGGCTGGGGCGGTGTCACGCTGGTTGGGGAAAATCCCTTCAACCGACGTAGGTCGGTGCCGGATCTCGCCATCCTGCGGGGGAAGATCAGCCCGCAGCCCGCGAATAAACACGCACTATACTTACGGGACTAATGACTGGCCGATGACGCGCCCGAAATCACTATCAATCAATCAAGCGGCACAAGCCTTGTTTAACGAAACAATCAAATAACTCTCTTAACACGAATTGCGCCGTAACACGAACTGAATTTGAGTCCCCCTAAGGAAGCGGATGAATAAAATATTAAAAACCGTTATGGACGGATACATCCTTTTATTTCGACCATTATCACTCTCTGAGTCGTGAAAACTCATTCACTTACTCCTTAAATTCATCTTCTAATTGACCCTTATTTGTATTTACTGTTTTCCAGCTACTCTTAATGAAGTGAATTACAAACTAATTTCATGTGTATTTCATTAGTTTTTTTCTATGTCCAGAGGAACAATGGGGCTAATATTTGCAAAGTGCTCCAGCACGGCTCGGCTGGATGGCAAGACGGCGGTTGTGACGGGATGCAACACGGGCATTGGTCTCTGCACCGTGGAAGACTTCGTACTCAGAGGTACGTAGGCCGCCAACGAACACTCAGATGGAAAGTTTCAGACAAAACGTATGTATTTTTGTCCGTAGAATCCAAATGTGAAATAAAAAATGGGGGTTCCTATTTAAGATTTCAATGTTGCCTACCGCCCCACTCGCTGGGGCAGGGTGGTTCTGATTTTTCTGACTACTACACACGCAATATTATATGATAGTAACCCTGGCAACGCGCACATGGAATGGGGCCCGGTCGCTGTCTTTGGTCTTTTACATGCACGACTGCATTGCAAAGTCGATTTAGTTCATAAATGTCTTTCCAATAGTTTTCTTTAATTAGTTCTATGATCTGAGTACGTTGTTTTCGATTCCCGTTTAAGGATTTAATTAACAGTGTGTAATCTTCACTTGAATAAGTTTACTCTTTTACTTTGTTGTATTTAAGTTCGATGGGTTTTTTACCCTTTAGCACTGATTTCAGAAATACTGTGAATTCTGTCATATCAGTTAAAACGTATAAAAATATTAGAGGAACGTTAACTGGTGATTCTGTTTCATTGAGATCAGCTAACCACCTTTCGAATCGATATTGCACTGTCACTGAGTATATGTGTTCATTTGCCATTTTCTTGGCAGAAATAGAAGAGTTTTCGTTATATTCGAGTGATCTCTTTGAATTTTGTGCATTTAATTGTTCATTAGGATTGGTTTCTGTATTGTCTGCATTAGTCGTTAAAGGGAACTCTTGCAACAAGGGGTGGACACTAGAGGATGCTGCACCTTGCGGCATCGATTCGTTACCATGTGCTGATATCCCTCTTTCTTCTGACATATCAAACGTTGACGAGAGCACCCGGGGTTGAAGTTGTTGTGAGTAAGGCTGATGTAAACTCACGGCATTTGGGAAAGACTCGCCAGATAGTTGGGATGAAGCCATGCTTTCTTCAGGTGAGTAGTCGTGAGGCCATTGTCGATGCGGACGGCCTCGCCGATAAGTTGTGATGTTGAGCGAATTTTGTTATCATTTGGGGCAATAACACTGGGGAGTTTGAATTTATCTGTACTAACTGAAATAAATTGTAATATTGCTTAATAATAGATGCACTAATGCGCCTACTAAGACATCAGATGGCCCAACATAGTTCGTAGCACGCTGCACTCGGCTAGATGGCCGGTCACTGCAGGCACTGCGGAGCACGTCCGAACGTGACTGCGGTTGAGCGAAGAATGTTTTTTGTTTAGCAAAAAATATATGATCCCCCCCCCCCCAGTGATTGGCTGGATCCACCCCTGACTCACCCAGAATTCATACTGTGCAATGGCTTTAAGATGTGATATTATCAGCCCTAAGATGTGTACACCAGGGCCGGCGAAACCTGTATATTTCAAATGGGTAGTGCTATTTAAGGAAGTTTTTATTGAATTTACGTTTTCTTATAGAAAAAAAAATTACAACGGTATAAAATATGTAGTTAATTCAACACTTTTAATTAATAACTGATATAAACACATTAATAACACAGGCACACAAAATAAAGAAACGTCAGATCCAAAGACTTGACACATGTTTCTCAATGTATGTCGAAACGCTGAATCCGAATCTGAAGTGCCACCACCTGCCATTTTTTTTTATTGCGAAAATTACCGTGAAACTGTAGATTGTAAATACGAGGGTATTTTTGCGATTAAAAAAAATGGATTGTAGTGGCGCAATTCTGGCTTCATTATCGGATTCAGCACGTCGACATACATTGCGAAACATCTCCAGACTTCGGGTCTGACTACAACTCCCGAAAATATAAATACAATTTCACTATGGTTTTTCGCGATAAACAAAAATTGGAGGGCGATGGGATTTACATTCACTACACTACCAGTCTTGTCGGCAGACCAGTCAGGAGCTTAGAACTTTCTCGCTGGTGGACGTATGGGTCGGCGCCGGATCTCATCATACAACGTGGGAAGAACACCTCGCGATAAAACACGTACAACACTTACGGGATTAATGACCACAGCAGTTGGCGCGCCCGGAACCACTTCATAATGACTAAGTCAATTGAGTGACGCGGAGCCCAGCCCCGTCTTCCCACTGTGCCCCGGCCGGCCGGCGCGCGTACAGGGCGGACGGAGGGCCGTGCAGCGTTTCGCCAGCAGAGAAGCCCTGTCGGGTAACGCCGCGCCGTGGCGTGCGCGTGCGCAGGGGCGCGCGTTGTGATGGCGTGCCGCGACCTGCAGAAGGCGGAGGCGGCGGCGCAACGCGTGCGCGAGCGTGCGGCGGGAGTGGCGGGCGCGGGCGCCGTGCGCGTGCTGCACTTGGACCTGGCGTCGCTGGCGTCGGTCCGAGCGTGCGCCAAGGAGCTGCTGCGCTCGGAGCCGCACATCCACCTGCTCATCAACAACGCGGGTGAGTGCTCCGTCTGTGTTTGCAGCTAAGGTTAGATAAATATAAAATAAGTAAATAAATAAATAAATAAATAAATAAATGAATAAATAAATTCGAGTATATAAAAATTAATAAATAAATTCGAGTATATAAAAAATGAATAGAAAAAAACAAAGGAAAATATACTAGTAGGGGCCAGTGTTTCAGTAGTGATCATGATGGAAAGAGATGGGTGATCTATTGCGCCTCGTATCCGATTTCAGCCAATGAGCTTCAGGCACTAGTTTGCGTCACAATATTAGCGAAAATTTTAAATGCAGCCAGATACCAAAATTATGACATTGTTTTAAGTCACTGAAACAGATATATGAAGCATTTCTTTTATATATTGTATTTTGTACTCTTTCATCGTGTTAATTTCGGTTGGTCAGTGTTGAAAATTGTTGCTTTATGCCATTTTCAAAATCTTTGTCAACACTTTTCAGTCTATACGGACAGCGTCTGGTCTAGCTTTTCTCACGAAGTGCCCATGTTGTGGACCATGATCAATAAGCTTTATTACTACATAGAGTGGCTGACCCTATGCTCTTGGTCGATGTTCGACGCCGCAATGTTTTTTCAGTAAAACATGAGAGGTGTCTGATGATGGCGTGCTGTTTGTATCGGATGTTATTTCTATATTGTTGTCTTTTCGTTTATCTTTATTATATTAGTGGTTAGGATAATAATAATAATAATTAAAATAATAATAATAATAATCATAATAATAATAATAATCACAATGCCTTTAGTATGTTCGGCATATAACTGAAAAAATAGAAGTCATCAAACCACATATATATCATTTTTCGAGTTTGCCGCCTTTTTTGTGATCTGTTTACTTCTTATTGCAATAATATTCACTTTCAGGCGTTGTGCTAACTGCAATAACATTTCAACAGCTTCCATTCTTATGAAGTAACCGACACAGCAACGTGTTTTTAAAGTTTCTCAATTCGTTCCCTTACATATTGAGATTTCGTTTTTAAATTATCGGTTTTTGATCGTGGAATACAGAATTTATATAACGCGCGGCCCACGCCCACCCGGCCGTAACCAACGTCAAACGGAAAGCTAGAATACTCTCTTTCTCCAGAGAGCGCTGATTTGTTTACAGAAGTCATAGCTTCAATTTTCTGCAAAAATTGGCTTCAGGCAGTATATGTAGAATATACTAGCTCGTTGACCATGACACAAACTGGTGCTGCGCAGAACCCCCAAAAATCGGTGCGCCGGAGTAGCTCAAGCATCTCTTTCCGCGATGGTAGTGACCACTTTATACTGAGCCAATATTTGGAAAATAATAGACTTACCTATTGGTTCTAACTTGCAGAACATGGTGTCAATTCATTCTATCGGCCAGGTGGAGAATGGAGATGAGTTCTTCCTTTTCCCTTATTAAATAAGCAGTTTCCAACTCTCTTCATTTGCTGATTCTTAAAAACTAGTGGTGATTCATCGGTACCTACTTTCTCGCATTACTTGCATTTTTGTAATTTTAGAAAATACAGAGAGTTCAACGTTAATAGAACCTACGCAATATTTATAAGCATACTTTACTCTATTCCATAAAAAATAAAGAAAACCTTTGCAATCATTTTTGAGAAAATATTATTTTTAAATCTGCTTTCACTTCAAGCAATGATTACGTGAAAACTACTCGTCCCCCCCCCCCCAAATTGTACATGCCCTTATTGAAAGATCTAATTTTACAGAAGACTTTTTTAAGTGAAAAATGTATCAATAATGTAGTTTGCAATTTTCGAAAATTCAGTGTGTGCACTGAAAAAAAGACCTGAGTCAATTTTATAAGCGTAATTTCCTGTGTTCGAGAAAAATCTTAAAGAAAAAAATTGAAGCGGTTTTTGAGAAAGTAATTGTTTAAAAACGTCCTATATTCAATTCAAAATTGCGCGAAAAATACTCACATTTTCGAAAAAATGTAAAAGACCTTGGAAGATATGACTTATAAGAGCAGATTTAAGTGAAGAAGAATACCTATTTTCATTATTGTAATTGTAGGAAGATGCCAAAAAGATTTGTTCTTTTGCAATTATCGAAAATTCGGACAGTTGAAAGAGATTGAGACGCGCCATTTTTAAGCGCACTTTGCTCTATCCCCGAAAAAAATGACGAATTTTGTGTCATTTTTGAGAATGTTTTCAAAATATTGTTGAGGGTACATGTAAATATCAAAAATCAAAATATCCATTTCAAATTCGCATGATCTCAAGTTCCGCCAGATCGCAAAAGAAATATTAATTTTGGAGAAAAACCTGCAAACGCTTTCGAGTTGACTACAGACGGAAGAACTGACAGACGTTTTACCGTAAACCAATTTGTCATTATGAAGGACCCACAAAACATGGATTCTAACTATACAAAAATTTAAAGAAAAAACTTAAGCCATTTTTGAGAAAAAATTGAAGTCCCAGGGGCTTCATGCGAAGTACTCCCAATAATTAAAGACTGATATTTAAAATCGCAGAGCTTCGAGTGATGCCACATCGACCGGAGAGTATTCTGTTTGGAAAAAAACCCTACGCACAGTTCAGGCGTTAGTGTTGTTCAAAGACGACAGACGGACGGACGTGATAAAAAAAAAAAACACTTTTCCAGACGTGTATTTCAATTGAAATCTCTTGAAATCGATTTCAGCATCATTTCATAACTTTCTCTATACTACATATATTCGTACTACGTAATATGAGCATTTCTTACAATTATTCAGCTCTCAAGATATTACTTCGTATATACCTACGTATACGAAAACATGACAACAGTGAAACAGTTTCGATTTCAACTGATAATTGCAAATATTTCATTGCGTTTGTCCACATATTCTCATACTGAACGTACCGAGGGAATTCTCTTACCCTGTACGTCACTGCTTAGGGCACAGCTGATGCCATGAGACAGCAAATCTCCAAGTCCGCCTATAAATATCTGATATTCGCGTGTTGCTTTATGGAGCAGCAACTTCTTAGATATTCTTGGTATGGAAAGAATTGTGCTATGCATTTGTATATACTATGTTCGCGAAAACTGATTTTGTTAAAATATTTAATTTAATAGTGTTAAACGAGAGAATCTTGTTTGTTTCTATTGAGCACTGTGTGTGTGTGTGTGTGTGTGTGTGTGTTACTTTTGAAAAATTATTATCTATGATTTTGCCTAGCAGCTTTTTTGTTGCTGGAGGAAAATTGTCATTCGAGCAGGTGATTACACAATGACTACTGACAAAAACCGTAGCTGCTCTGACCATTATTGAGCTGTCAAGACGTTGCAATGCAATTTGCATATTATAGCACGATGCAATGTCACTACCAGCATGTATTGCATTCTTACCATCCTTGTTTTTTTCGAGACATTCATCACAATCTTTTTTATATGAAACTTCACTCACAAGTCTTGAATTTACCAGCCTTAAATCAACGAATTCAATTATATCCGTATTGTTTCAGATTAGATAACATCCCCCCCAGTAATTTAGAGAGTTTTGTTTCTCACGACCAACGAATTTTTGAAGGTGTTTTCTCCCACGCAGACCGACGAAGCAAGGGCAAGACGCGCTTGCGTACTCGTGCCGAATATGTCTGAGAGAATGGTTCTCACTTTCTTAAAATTCTAAACCAGTTTCAAGGCAAGTCCCGGCTCGCGCACAAAGAATACAAAGAGATTGTATACGTTGACTTGCGATGGAATAAGAGAGTAAGGTCTGTCGGTTGGGATGGCTCGTTCAAGCTGGCTTCTGCCAGTCCACGCGAGTTTACATTAATGTCTTGCGCCAATGGCTATGTCCACGCCTAGATGCGTCGTGGTCCTTGGCCTGTGTCACCGACTACGTCCCGCGAAGCGTTGATTGATTGTTTCGTATTACCGGGCGCGTCAACAGCTGTAGTGTTTAGTCCCGAAAGTGAAGTATGTTTTCTTTTAATCAAGGGAAGTGGCGGTGTTCTTCCTCCGCTGGACGATGAGATCTGGCTCTGACCTACAGGTTGGCTTGCGAGTTTCTTCCCAAACACAAGTATATCCCACCAGCGGGGCTCCTCTCCAGCCGACTCAGAGTCTAAGCTCCCGAATGGTCTCTCCACATGTGTGATACTGTAGGGCACGTAGGGCGTGTGTGTGTATGTGTAAGTAAGGGATGAGGATAGGACGGGGAAGAGGAAGAGAAACATCGCGCGCGGTCCGTGGTTTGTTTGTTAGGGTACTGATCCGGCATTCGCCGGTATTGGTGGGAGATGCCACGGAAAAGTACCAAATAGAACAGCCGGCCGGTAGATTTCTCCTCAAGACAGCAGCTGAACTCAGCCTAGCTGTGGAATTAGTGTGAAACTACTACCACCATCCGGAATCGAATTATGCGGTCAGAGGCATTGCATGGGTTGGTGTTCTGAGACACCTCAGCTGGGATGAAACGTTGAAGTAGTTGACACAGCCGCCTGTAGAGGGTAGTGCAAGAGAGGATGATATCCTATCCAGAATAGTACAGTTCCATTAATTAGGTTTATTAAATATTCTAACTTATATGTTGATACCAATCTTCAAAATTGTGTTTCTTAGAAGTGGAAAAAAGCATACCATTTAGACAGTTTTCTTGGCGGTTTTTGCGTACCAACATCCGGAGCTGTCCCTCTCCAATTTTACTGACTTTTGGATTACTGGGAGTAATGAAGGAATGTCTTCCAATTTTGCTTTTCTGCTGGCCAAAGTCCAAAGAGTGAAATTACCCTTCAAAAGTGGGAGAGTGAAGAGAATTTTACAGTTTCGCATAGAAAAATGCAATTTTCCTTGTACTAGAATTACGGGACTAATGACCTTAGCAGATGACGGGCCCGGAATAGCTAATCCGTCAAACGTCTCGAATATGACTCGTTTCGCAGTTGCGCATCTGCTCATTCAATTTGCCTTTACGTCCCCTTTTGTGATGATTATCTGAGCACTGCAGAGTTGAATATTGATAATGAGTGTCAATGTTTTGTGGATAAAATTACTGTGCTAATTAATTAATGCAAGCTCACATTAAACATAGAACCCTTTAACAAAATAGTCAAGATGCAATCACATAATTATAATTTTGGTTTGTATTTTGGTTTTCTTCTAGCAAATAGTGTCTACTTTTTTCAACAGGAGAATCAGGCCCTTCGCCTCTCCCCCTCACTTTCGTATTCAGTCTAGCTACCCAACTTGATTTGACGTTATATTTTTACTTTCTATTATACGTACGTATATACGGAGTATGTACGTACGTATAATAGAATGTATGTAATGCTGCGGAAATTCGATTTCGAGATTTCAACAGAAATACACGTTTTGGGATCCCCTGATACCGCAAAAGTGTTTTTTTTCAAACGTCCGTCCGTCTCTCTGTCGGTCCGTCTGTGAACACCTGTAGCGCCTAAGCTATACGTACGATTTTTTTTCCAAAAATGATATTCTCTGTTTGATCTGGCTCAACTAAAGGCACTGTGACTTTGATTTTTTTCAAACTTTGGGGGTACTTTACATGAAGTCCTTGGAATATTTTCAAAATATTCTAAAAGCAGCTCCAAATTTGTTCTTTAAATTTATTGTAATGATAGAGTAAAATACACCTATAAAGGTGGCAGAGTCTCTGAATTTTCGATAATTGCGAGGATTGACTTCTTCGGAGTTTTCCTACAACTACAAAGTTAGAGATAGACTTTTCTTTCAAAAGAAATTTGTTGTTCGTATTGTGTTATTTCATTAAAGTCATGTACATTTTTTAAAATTTTTAGTAGTTGTCGCGCAATATTGCGTACAGTGTATGCAATTTTAAAAATAACAAAAACAAGATTTTCTTAAAAACGCCTCCAAATTTGTTCTTTTAACTTTTGATGGGAATAATGCCTAATGTACTCTGAGATGACATAAACGACATATTTCTATAATTATTTTGTTCTTAAAAAATACAACAATGTCATATTTTTTGACTTGTCTTTCACGTCGTTAATATTGACATGATCGGCGATTTTTTTACACTAATGCATTTATGAGAATATGTACTTTCAATAATGTCGTATAAAGCTTCTCGTAAATTCAAAAGGTTTGGGTGAAAACGAATTCAAAATTCCGCTTTTTCAAAAACCCTCAACCTCTATTTTCTCAAAAAAAAAA